>CAMOHE010037406.1:0-16075 GCA_946598075.1 Artocarpus hirsutus
AAAAAAAAAAAAAAAAAAAAAAAAACCCTCAAACTCAATTGTAAACATTGAACTCAAAAAGGTGGACTTGGGTTTAACATTTTTTTAATTTCAAGATATTTAACTCAAGTTTTTAACCTTTTTCTCACAAATATATTTTATAATTTTATTATTTTTTAAAATCTAAAATCAATTAACATCTAAACATTAATTCAACTTATAATTTTAGACTATATTTTTCAAACTTTTATCTTTAAAAAAAAAATTCAAAGTAATATATTTTAAATTTACGAAGCAAACAGACGCTGGTTGGAAGCACGCGTTGATACTTTTTCATAATAGGAATTGATATACATGTGTACTTCCCATCAGTACTTGTGAAATCATGGCACTTGGAAAAAAACTCGTACAAAAGATTCCTTAGAAAGTTTTACATATTTTATTTTTCTTTGGTCCCAACTTGGTCAGAAGAGATGATTCAAAAAAATAAAAAATAAAAATAAATCTTAATTAATCGGAAGCAGTTTTAATTGGACGTCTTGGCCTTTTATGGGAAGGTATAATAAATTAGTAGAATATTTGCGGAGATACGCTATATAAAATTATATTTGCTATAAGTGAGAACTTTTGTAATAAGTTCTGATCCTAACCATGATATACAATTATAAATATCCTAAGATCGTCAAAATACATCTCAAATTTTGGTTGTTATAAGATTGATGAGACATATGGCAGGATTATTATATGTTCATATTTATGAATATCTAGATATGGCTCGGACTATATAATACCATTAATATAGTTACCTAGTAAAGATATAGTATAAAAAGTAATATTATTATGATAATTACTATGTAATGATCGTTATTTTTAAAATATTCCAAAATTTGTGTTAAATTTTATTTCAATGCAATAATAATTTGTCTATATAGTATATTTTTATATTACATGATTGAAAATTTCCACAGCGCGGGTATACTCTGTAATACTAATCCGATCTTATAGGATCTCAGTTTCCTAACGTTATTCTCAGATATCCAGATCTTTGCCCTTGCATGCATATGTGGATTGCATATCCTTGATGAAAACAAAGACACAAATTCTTAGGATTCCATAATATTTCCGAAAAGTTTAACAGTTATCCATTTGCATTTGTTAGATATATACGCACGATTAGGAAGAGTTTTTAGGATTTATATCAAACGTTTAATTATAGCAATAAATGCATTTCACCTTATTAATTTGATGAGATGGGTGTTTATATCCTGGCGGGGCTGGGGAGGTCGTGGGAGTGGGGTGCCATGGCGAATACGCAATATTGCTCAGCGCCATGATAAATGAAGTTCCAAGTTGTGGGTCGCAATTGATAGTGATTTGAAACCTGGAGGCTGCAGTCGATGACGCGTTGGGGTCAGAAATCTACAATCGTCGATGTTAGACGTGTATGCCCTAAATTTTATAGGTGTATGCCTAATAAGAAAAATGTAATATATTTTTGAAGGTATTTTTATCAATAAAGAATATATTTATTATTTATATACCAAATTGTATCCTCTTTCCGTTCATATTTGTTGAATGTACATTAAACAAACAAAAGTCTAAGACTATCATTCTAAACTTTTAAGAATTAGGCATATGATGGACAGATTATGCAGAAGACACGATTCTTAAGGTGACGGTCTAAATCATTAGATCTACAATCGAGGGAATAAAGTTGGACACTTTATTCATGAAAAGATTGTTATGTTGTCTATATCTCTAATGGGAGATGATTTACCTTGACCATCGGAGGTGGACTCTGCAAATAAAAACATTGGGACATTATCATAGGTGACGATGTGTTAGATCGGGACATAAAGTGAATTAATTTGGATTAATAATTTTGTCTCGGCAAATCGATTTATTTTAGACAATCATTTGTATTGTATCTTAATCTTAATCTTAAGATAAATAGTAGGTTTGTAACGCCCCGAAATTTAATTAAGTGATATTAGTGTGTAAAATGATGAATTAGTGTGCCATAATGTATTTTTAAACTAGATTTGCCTATTTTGAGATATTTTCAAATTAATGTTACTTTTAATTATTTTAATGATTCTTAACTACTATTAATTATTTTTTATTTGTTATTTTGAATTTTTAAACAAACTAATTTGTCAAATACCAACCATATCCTTTTTCAAAACTGTGGATGGTACACGGTTTTCTTTCACTAGTTTTGCCCCTTTTTTTGCTTATATAATCTCTCCTCTCCCTCTTTCTTTCACTCACTCTCTTGTTCTCTCCCCTCTCACTCTTAGCTCTCTCACTCTGCACTCTCTCTGCCCGTCACTCTCTCTCTCTTTCCCTCTCACATTTTAATTCAAAATTCAAGTCTAAGCCTTACTTCTCAGCTGGATTGGAAGCTCGGAAACATGATTGAGCAACCACAAACTCGATTCAAAGATTAAATCAAGGTTAGTTTTCAAAATATCAAACTTTTTCAAAATTTTCAATTTTCATTGTATTTTGAAATCCAAGCTTCCTTAGGCTTAGAAAACATTTAATCCAAGTTAGAGAAACCTAAAACATCTAGAATCTAAGCTTAGTTTGGCTAGAAACGGATTCAAATCAAGATTTTTTATTTTTCTTTATTTTTCTTCATCTTCGGATTTATTCAAAAACCTTTATGTAAATCTTGTTTTAATGTGTTAAAAAATAATTTACCATGTTTTTCTATCAATTATGATCATTATGTATGCTTGGAATTTGAGAAAATAAGTTGAAAATGAGGATTTGGGCTCGCGGAGGCCGAAACCTGAACTAGAAAAATTCTAGAATTTTTCTAGTTCAGCAAGCCGAACTTGAGAGTCCGGCAGGCTGAACCTGGAGAATTTTTGTAGATTGGAACTGATTTACCAGTAGGTCGAATTGCACAATTCGCAGGCCAAACCCTGATTTGTCGGTAATTAACATGCGATAAAGTTGTTTCATCCTTATAAAGTTGTTTCATGAATGGTAATTAGCATGGGATAAGTTGTTTCATCCTTATATTACGAAGTAATTACTGGGACGATACAATTACGAACACACAATTTTGGTTGGATTATTTACAAAATAACTTAACTTATAACGTGTTTGGGATTTACGATTCAAACAGCAATATGTAGTTATAATTAAATTTATTATAGTGTTTTTTCTCATATAATTTAAATTATTACAGTGTTTTTCAGTTTCAACTATTTGTTTGAATTTTGAATTCTCAAACCTCTTATTAAATTTTATATCCAATAATCATAAAATCATGATCCCCTTGTTGTGGAACACGATACTTATAACGCACGTGCTTGCTAGTTATAAATCAGTAGCTTAGTTTTCTTGCACAATGATAATGCAAAGAAAGAAATTCCCATTCTCTAATTATGTTCTTCGAACAGGGAAAATAAAATTAATCAACCCATATTGGGTTAATTACGTAATTTTACCTCTTAATTTTAACTCTTTTCTATATGTCTCTATGTTTTTAGAAACTACAAAGTTATCATTTAAATTTTAAAAACTTATTTCAATTTCATCCTTGTGAATAAAACAAATTGAGCAAAACAACATGACTATCCTTAAAAGAGCTATGAAAAATATTTTATATTCTAATAACAAAAAAATTTTAAAACAAAACATCAATTTTAAAAAAAAAATTCTTAATTTTATGACTTCTTTAATGTTAAAATATTTTTTAAAAGTTTTTCTAAAAAATAAACATATAGTTCATAAACAAATTAGGTTTAATTAGAATATTTTATCTTATCTTTATGTTTTTTTGTCAAAAAAATTTACAAGAGATAAAATTAAAAAAGCTTTTCAAATTCAAAAACACCTTCACATTTTCTAAAAATATAAAAACAAATTAAAAAATAATAAAAACTACGTTAACCCATAGTTATGATCTCTCTTTTACTTTGAATTTGCACGGAATCTATTCCCAACTGTACTATTTAACACAACTTGCACAAACCCGTCTTAGCTCAATGGGTAGAGTGTGTGGTTTTTAACCACGAGGTCGCAGGTTCGAATCCCATAAAAAATAAATATTTTTGTTTTTTGGGTCGGAGGAATACACTTGTAACAACAATTATTTCATTTTGTTTTATGATTTTGGTAATTGACTAATCGTGAGTGGACAACTACAACAAACTCCTCCTCATTCCTGGACACACTTACTCCTTAAGTACCACCTACTAATTCTAAAATATATTATCTCATTTAATATCTCCAACTTTTTAGCTTTCCCTATTCATGCGCTTCACGTCCTCTCTCAAAACACTCTTAAAAGAAAGAGAAGAAATAGATTTGGAGGATGTTTGATAGGTTGTAATTTAGTCTTCTTTTTTTTTTATTATAAATAATGGAAAGCTTTTATACGTATAATAACAATAAAAAAATATAAAACTTTTACTCTCGGTGCACCAAATGATCCCAATAATTCCAACGGTCCAATCCCCAGCCTATATATATATATATTCCACTGCTCTTTTTTTTCTTTTTTTCTTTTTTTCAATTTTCCCTCCATGTAATTGGCTTTGTGTTTCCTTTCCACCAAACCTTTAATGGCACCCACGATTCCACCACCTCCATCAAAACCAAAACGAAACAACAACCCTCCTCTTTTTGTCTAAATAAGACAATAAGAGCCCCTTTTTCTTGGCTTTACGTCTTCCACTTGAGCCAAAATCCACCTCTTCCTCAATTGTGTGGGGGTAAAAAAGAGATTATCACGAAATTTGAGGAACTTCTAATGCAGAGGACTGAAGAGCAGCGGAGGAGACTTGCTTTAGAGGATGAGGTGGTGATGATCATATTTCATGATTTTTCTTATTTCTCGTTTATTCTCATCTGGGTTTTTTCTGTTTAACTAATCCAAAACCCCATTTTTCTTTCTTTTTTTTTTATTTTTTGTTCATGCTTTTTGCAGGTTAAGAAGTTGCAAGCAGAACTAGAGGGAGGGGAAACGCTTAGGCACGTTTTGCAATATGCTCTTGACGGGCCCATGCTTTCTCATCCATGCCTTTCCTCATTTCTTCCGCCACATGTACACCTTTCACTACAACACAACTCATAACTTCAACATATATATATATATATATATATATATATAGATAATATGTGTATATATATCTTTTTTATGTTTCCTCAAATTACTGTGTTCCACCATATATTTTCAGGAATACTACGCCTATCCCCTAAATTTACAATCCACACCCTACGTTTTCAAACACAATTTGTGAACATATATAAGAAGGATGCGTAGCATTCCTGAAAACACAAGATAGGTTTTTGTTATTGTGTGTATATCTATAAAGATGTGAAAATATTGTATGAAATGCAGGTTCAGGTGCTACTTTCTGAGCTGGTAATGATCAAGGAGGAGATATTTCTTTTGGAAAGAAAAGTTGATGAGCTGAAACTTAAATTGTGCCAAGAGAGAGCAGAGGCCAGAGAACGGGAGATAAGACAGCAAAAGAGGGTTTTGCAGCAGCAGAACAATCCTAATACGTTATGCGAAGTGGCGAATAATCAACGGTCTAGATCGCGGAATTACGAGGTTTTGAGGCAAGAAAGAGTGAGTTCTGCTGCAGGTGATCGAAGATCATCCTTGAGTTCTGCTTCATATCATATCAGAAGCTTGTCCTCCACTGCCTCAAATAGTAAACTCCTTTGTCCACATTAACAGGAAATTGCTGTCATTAATCAAGGCTTGCCTTTGATCTTTTTGTAACGTTTGTACATGTGTTATTTGTACATTTGTTTACGGAAACTTGTTTTGCTTTGTAACGACCGGTAAATGTGACTGATTAGTGTTTGTGTTTTTCTGGTCTTTGTTGTAAAAACAGAACAATCCACATTGTCTTTTTATTGGAAAGGAAACAATCAATATTTTTTTTTTTTTGAGTAACAATGTAACATGATGATTGTGTGCTTATTGGCCATGCTTCTACCTCCTTCTGAAAGCCTTTGTGGTCGGTTTGTCTGTGGGTTTTGTACATTAAAATGATAGCTACTAAGGGGAGTCCCACATTGGTACTTGTGGTATTTAGGTGTTCATAACTTTCTTTAGAGCCAGCAATTACCTGGATAAGGTCACTTAATGGCACCATGATGTTATCTTCTCCTGAAAGCACTGTGGTCCCTCTCTCCATGGGTTTTATGGGTGTGTTTTATAAAAAAATAGAAATAAAAATAAAATTGTAACATGGACGTGATGATTAATTCTTTGTTTCTAATTATTAATGCACAACAAATTTGACATACCTCCTTTCATTATTTTTTCTCTCACTTTCACATTACTCCTTTAATTTTGTTTTCTTCTCATTTTCGTCTGTGTTTGAATAGGAGAAATTGCTGATATATCAAGGAGAGTTGGTGGAAGGAGAACAAACCGGGGCAAGGTAGACAACACAACTACAAGTACTAGCATTGTGCAGCCAAATGAAGTCTCAGAAGAATTGCTCTAGTGTTTAATAAGCATATTTCTTGAGCTAAACCATACCATATCCTTGGATAAAGAAGGATCAGCACTGCCAAACGTTCCGAAAATCGCTCTTTCATGTATGAATTCAAAAGGGTTCATGGGAAAGACCTCATTGATCCACTGCAAATATTCACCCACATTTCACTTCAACTATAACTCTTCAATCTCTGACCCTTATTATGGCATATTCCCGGATTTGGAGCATGGCTCCACAAGGGATGTGGGCCCCTAGAAGAACTTCATCCAAATCACCAGTACATCTTTAGATATCAGCCGTTTTTCTGAGTGTTTGACAGAGATTAAAAAACTGAGGTTACTTTGCTCTCAAGTCTTCCAAGCATTTTGTGATGATTAATTTTTTTTTGCTTATATTTGAGTTACTTAAAACTTGGGTTCTAATATATTCGTTTTCCATGGTTGAATTCAGGGTTTTAAGGCATAAGCTGTGTGATTTGGATTTGACTCTCTTGACATACAAACAAAAGTTAGCTTTCTGGATCAACATGTGCAATGCCTGCATAATGCATGTACTGTAAGACACCTATATATAGCAATATAAAAACAACATATATATATATATACACATATGTATTTAAACTCAAAGATGGTTAATATTTATAATGTTGGCACTTTTCTATTGTTTGAAAATTTCAGGCATTTCTGGAACATGAACTACCTTCCACACAGGAGAAGTTGCTGGCATTAATGAACAAGGTATGTGGAATTTCCGCTTCACAATAATCACCATGAACATCAAAATTATTTCTCAAATTATGTCACACTGTTAAAACATGGCACTATTTTTAAACTAGGCTACACTAAATGTGGGTGGGATGGTACTGACTGCCCTGCCCATGGAGCATTTTATTCTCCGGTATCCTTCCGAATCAAAACATGTAAGTACTCCCATATGAATCGTCATATGCTTTGTTCTTTTCATCTCCAGTTTCTTTGCACGCTTTTAGTATAGCAACAATAAATAAGGTTTTGGGATTGAATGATATCGAAAAATACTAATCATCTTCATCTAATTGATTCACATCCAATTTAATCTGAAGGGACCTGCTTATGAGAAAGAAATGTTACTTCGACATGCCTATGGTCTGAGCCTAATGTGACATTTGCTTTATGCCGTGGCACCTGGTCTTCGCCGGCAGTAAGTGGATCAATCTCGTACCAGCTCATCTCACTTAACTTGGTTCATTGAGTAATTTGTTCTAATTCACACAGCTTTTTTCTGTCAAAGTTTGACTCCAAAGTCCCAACTTTTAATTTTTGGCATTTAGAATCTTAAATTTAATAATTTTTGACAAGATCTTTTAATTTATTACAGACGGCAATCGATGACGGCAATTAGGATACCAAATGTCAAAATTCAAAATTTCAGAATCTAACTTGTCAATCAAAGAAAAAGTATCAGATGCATTTGTGAAAAGATTGCGGATCATTTTTGTCTCAATTGATGTATGTTAGATTTACTAGACCACAATTACAGCAAATTTTGAAATGTAGTCTCTTTTTCCAAAATTGAAAGTTTGAGTCCAGATTATCAAATACTAATAAGTTTAGAGTACACCCTAAAAAAACTATAATTTCAGATGCAGTATATGATAGATTGAACTCATGTCCTACCCAACTCAAACCTCACCCTACATTGCTTTATGTTGTTTGGCCTAACGACTATTGAAAAAAATATATATGTTCTTTTCTTTATAGCTTTTTTTGACTAAATATAAAAACCATAATGCATATATACTAAATTTGGGTTTTTAAGCCCCAAACTTCTTGGCCTAATAAAGATTTTACAATGCAATTGAGGGTGTACACCCCTGACAACATAGCCAACGAAATGGAGAGAGCAAAAGTGGAGTACTTGGAAGCCTCTGTTGGAGTTACATACAGGAAAAATATTGTTGTCCCCAAGCTTCTTCAATGGAATATGTGCGATTTCGCAGACGACATGGAATGTTTGTTGGAATGTCTGTATAGCCAATTGCCTCGTTCTGGGTCGTTGAAAAGATTGATAATCGAATGCTTGAATGGGGATGCAAAGTTACCTACTGCCAAAATGGTGGAAGTTCACCCTCATGAATATGAGTTCCGCTACTTGTTGCCCTCATCGGTGAGAATCTCATGTGACCAATGACATAATATATGGATATAAAAAATGAGTACTTGTAATTTAGTTCTTTCTTGTATGATTAGTGATGTGACACATCTTTTAGGATTTATAATCTTGATCATGTTTTCATTATAGAATTATTAACAATATTTATGCATTGTAAATAGCCAAAACTATGTATGATTAGGAATAAATTTTAGCTAACATGCTAACAGCGCGCAAAGGCACTAGGCTTTTGATTACTTACACCCTATATTCCTGTCCCGTGTTTAGGAAGATTCATTTGTTAGAAGTTGAATTTGTCTCATTTTGCGTTACTATTATAAGGTGTTTATAATGTTGATCGGGCACGTTTTTCTTTGTACTATCTTTTGGGGATGAATCCCACCCAATCCCATTTATTATGGTATCAGAATCACACTTTGATGGGTTTAGATCCTGTCTATATTTGTAGAGTGTTAGAAGTTGAATTTGTCCTACATTGCCAACTTACTGGGCTATGAAGGTGTTTATAATGTAAATTTGATATCCTTTTCCTTTGTGCTAGCTTTTGGGATAAGTACTACTCAAATCCCATTTATAACCTTTTACAAGGAAAGACACTTCACTTTAAGAAAACATGTAGGTGTTTTCCTTAAAAAGTTTTATGTCGTTTCTACATTTACAACAAGTAGTAATAACAAAAATCTTCTTTGTTTTAACATATCCTCATTAAAAACTTTTTAATCCTAAAAGTACAATTAAATACCGTGTGATTTTTTTTTTTTTTTTTTTTTTTTGTAAATCGCTCCTTTATTAACGACCTTTCTTAGAAAAAGAGTCTAATGTGGTTTTATTACTATGTCTATAACCATGGTTAAAACTAATTTAAATTTAAATAATGATATTAGTTGGTATCATTTTTAGGACAATGTAATGGTCATTTATTTACTATTTGTTAAACCATTATTATTACGAATAACATAATAACTATGTGATCATTAGGTCATATAAAACTTTAATTGTAACTGATGTTTAAGTTTAAGAACTGTAGTCTATGAAAACTTTATACTATAGCTGTCGAGAGCTTTTTACTATTTACAATTGTAATTAATGGGTTGAAACTAGAGTTCCAAACACCCTACGTATACATATATATGTATATATATTTGCATTTTACTATTTTTTAGAGGTAAAGTGTATTTGTGAACGTAGATGGAGCTAATAAGTTGGAATTAAAACATTATAGTATATAAAAGCTTTATACTGTAGTATATTTTTATTTTTTACTGTAACACGTGAAAGTTTTACGCTATAACAACAACATTAAAGAGAATGATGTTATTTCTCTCATGAACACAAGGCCCCAATCAATTGCACTCCAAAGAATCGTTTTACAAATGATCCACAATGTCTGTAAAAGTGCCTGTGCCAATTAAAGCTCACAAGATGTCAATCAAATCCAAACAACGTTCAAACTTAATAATTTGAATTGCAATGACCATCTTATGCCTTGTATTTGCAGAATTCTCATTAACTTCCATTCTCCAAAATGGCATCAAGAATGTCTTTCACAGTACCATACCAGTTCAAGCTCACAACATATTGATCAAATACACACACACACACACATATAAATAATTTGAACTTGATAATTTAAGCGTTTAAGGATTTCCTGTATATCCAATTTCAAAGGAATAATGCCCCTTCCCCCACAGACGACGTGGCACCAGGTCGGCAGCTGACATGGATTTTATATGGACCCACTATTATTTTTAAAAAATTTATTAAAGTTGCCTGATGTTTGTTCTTTCACCCATTTTTTTTTTCTGTCCAGACTTTCCCCCTTCTCTTTCTTCCACCTAACTCTTTCTTCCACCTAATCCTTTCATTTATCTTCTTCCCCACTGCAAACTATGGGTTGAACAAACTGGTGGTTTCCCATAACATATATTCTTTAAATTTTAAATTCATTTTGTTGATAGTATTATTTTTTATTATTCCCTCAAAGAATTTAAACGAGATTTTTTTTTTTTTTTAATGAAATGCAATCTGCATAAAGTGAATGAACATATCAGAGAAAAAAATGAAGGAAAAAAAAAAACCCCCAGGTCTTCAATTCTAGTCCCCACGTTTCTCTGCAACTAGTCTTCACAAACTCCGGTATCAAACCTCCTGCCATGACACCCGAAGCCGCCCTCTTCCTCCCATGAATGCAAACTCCTCCCACGATTGCAAGACTTTCATCCCCTAGTCCTCTTCTTAGGAGGCCAATAGTCAAAGACAAAATTCTATCTCCTCTTTCCCTGAAGCTCCCTTCTTAGGAGGCCAATAGTCAAGACAAAATTCTATCTCCTCTTTCCCTGAAGCTCCTTTAAGGGACAAACTATCTGAACGTTCAGGATCTTGGATTTACAACACAAAGCAACCACACCTTTGGACCAACCAAGTCACACATGTTCTTCCTGTTCTCTATTCAGAATCGATCATAAAATTACACAGTTCCATCTACCATCTTCCCAGCTATGAATGATTGAGAGGGGGCTCAACCAAGAAATTCACGACCCTGTTCAACAAATTTAAGCCAAATACGTTTTCTTTGCAGTTGACTTTAACGGATATGTTCAGTGGTTTCCAGCATTTACCTTGGACAGTAAGTGTGATTAAGCACAGGTTCGAGGTGCTTAATATCTCGCTGCTGAACCGCAAGGACAAACCAGATGCATCGTCAAGGTTTGAAGCAATTGGCATATCCACCGATACTAGGAAAAGGTTTGCATTGCTTAGCATCTTCAGCGCCAGACTCCTGCAGATTTCAAGGAACTTGTCTGTTCTTACTGATGAACTCCGGTCTTTGTCCTTGTTTAAGTCCCTAATGTGGTCGCGAAGGTGCAACTGTTGCAAATAATGCAAGATAAACCACTTTACAAAACCAATTAGCAAGATAAAATAGAAGGGATGTGTTGAAAAGCTGAAATCCAAGATTAGTATAGAAAATAGTAAGCAGAAACAGATTATTGTAACATAATAACCTGTAAAGTTACAGAGTAAAGTTGGTAATGCTTCCCTATGTACCAGTACAACTCTGTGAATTTGGTATAAACAGTTTCGAGTATAAAAGTTTGAAATTTGCTCATTCTATTGCCACCTTTTTCTTTCGCAGCATCTTTTTTTGAAAATTTGTGTCTCTGATTCGTCTATGGAGAAGCAAAAGCTGGAGTCATAGTGGTAGTCTCTGATATACTATCTCTTTATTTCATTTTATTTTTGAATATTTTCCATCACCATGTTCAATTACCATTTTGACAGCCAAAAGATGACTAGAAGCACCAGGACACCATTACGAACGCAGCAATAGCAAGCAAATAAAGTTTAGAGCATGATTACCAAGCTGTGATGGAATGTGATGAGAAAGGTAATGGATTTGGAAAGGAAAGGAAAAGAACTAAAGAGTTGCCAATTTATGCCTTTCTTAGTATTTACTTATCTTCTAGGAAGTGTATCAGAAGAAACACTCTAATTACCCTTCTAGTTTACTGAACTTCGCTATATGAGTATTAGTGAATTTAATTACTAAAATGTCCTTGTGCATAACTAAATAATCATTGTTTTAATTAGGGTTGAACAAAAAATCCGACAATCTGATGAATCCATTCTAACTTACCCAATGAAATCCGAGATAATTCGAATCTGACAAATCCGAATAAGAATTTGCATTAACCCACCCAATCCCATTTTTTATTGGGTGGGTTTGGGTTGAGGTTTTCAAAATCCAATATAATCCAAACCCAACCAATGTAAATACTAAATATATATGGAAAATATTTATAATATATATTTAACATTGTAATTTTAATATAATCTTATACTTAAAATAAAATAAAAAAAAAACCTTTATTTTCTTCAAGAAAACAAGTAACATAGTTTATAAAGACATCTTCTCTTTGGTTCTAGCCCTCTAGTTTTTTACTTTTTAGTTTCTAGCTTCTAATATACATTACACACTGCACCACACAATCCCTTAAAAAAAATAAAAAATAAGACCTTACCACTTTCCACTCCAGTATAAAACCCTATTTGCATTTCATTCACAACCCTACCTATTTAAGTATCTATTTTTTCACTTCAAAGTCTTAAAAAAAAAAAAAACTTCCCTCTCGTCTCATTCTATCACCACCAACCTCCACATCCACGACTCTCTTTCACCTTGTCTTCTTCTCGCCAGCATCGTCAGCCCTTGGGTATTTGTTTTCTTATTATGTTTTGTTTGTTAGGTATAACTTGTGTATTTGAACTTTGTTAGACACCCAATATGTGATGAATTTTAGTTTTTTCTTTATATATTTCTTATTTAGGTAAATTGTTAGTTTGAATTTTTTTTTCTTCTTTATAATGCTCAATCCGATCAACCCACGCAATCCACCCAAACTTTAATTGGGTGGGTTGTTTTTGAAGTTTGGGTTCATTAGGTGGATTACATTTAAAATCAACCTACCCGAACTTTAATGGAGTGGGTTGAAAAATCCTCTAAATCCACTCAACCCACCCAATGTTTACCGCTAGTTTTAATAATAGAACATCAGTAAATTTGAAAGGAAACGATATGTTAAGAGTGACTTAGGATTATGTTCCTTTTTCTCATTCTCTACATTTTGGCCCACTCAATCACTTTTGCTAATTTTTAAGCAAACACACGAATAGATGGGAAAGGGAAACACTAATCTATTTCAATATGCCCTTAGTTCAGAGAATATCAAACACAAGGTAAATATATACGATTTGGGAAATATGAAAAAGAAAACAAAAAAAATGAGTTGACTTACCTCCTTGTACATTCAAACATTCCTTTTAAATGAGACTCATTACGTAGGAAGGCGTCTAGGTCCAGGGGAACAGCTTCCAATGTCAGGCCATAATTTAACAGAATGCCTCTTCCCATTGCAATACAAAGCCAGCTTTACGGGCAAGAGATGGTGATGAAAACGTACTTGGAGTATTCTTGTCGCTGTTTGATCAGGTTCCAGAAAAGTAATCTCTTCCCCAGAAACCAAGGTTGGCACATCATCTTGAGATATCATGGAGCTGTCACATCAAGTCAAGTTGGACAGAAATAATGTCAAGAACTAAATGAGAATAACTCACAGCAATACTAAAAAAACTACACATCAAGAATCATCCTTCAAATGAGGGCATTAAAGCTCTGTAACGTTTGATGGATTGACTTGAAACGTGATCATGTGTTAAAGTTATCTACTAGACAGAACTGATCAAATACAAAATTGAGAATGCAATCTGACAGCAGGTTCTTCAACAAATTACCCCAAAGCAATTAAAATATTAATTAACTAGAACAGCTGAAAGATCAAGTTGAGATATTAATATCTTCAATTAACTCTTAAAAGTATGCACGAATTCTAACTTAGAAGAACCATCTTATTTCATGATTAGAATTAACGAGGCCATCAATATTGTGACTTTCCTGTGCTTTCTACATATGAACCATCTGGGCCCACTAAACAAAAGCTTCAGATAACGAAGTCATGTCACAAGTATGAAATTTCACAACAGCAAACACGAACACTAGCTCTTTTTTAGATAAGCATACTTCAGAATTATCATCTTTTCACAAGAAAATTAAGAATTTTCTCAAGCAAATATACAAATATCACCTCTCAGTCAAAGTCAGAGCTCGATCCGCATTAGCCAAGACTCTGCCAGATTCTTCGTCAGCTAAAGTTATACCGGAAATGGGATCTACTGAACAGTTCTTGAAGAAAGCTTCTACAAAAACAAGTAGAGGAGATATGCTAGAAATCTCAGATGAAAAGCAATAGTCCACCTTTAGGCCATTTCCATTTACTGGATCCAAGAGCACGTAGCTTTTACGTTGTTTTATTTTGTCTTTTATATCTCCAATGGAGATTCTTGCCAAAGATTTATGGATTGGACTGGGTTCTGAAGTAGTCATATTTGACAAACCAGGCTGGTCGGCCAACCACGACTCTAGAGCACTCTTCGACATCAACTTCCCAAAATCAGCAGTACCAGTCTCAGAAGTATGACTTTGCAATTTGTAAGCATTGCCAGGATCTGATAACTGAATCAATGGATCAGCATTGCCATCTTCTGCTGCGGAACCAGTCTCATGACTACGGTAGCTGCCACTATAACCTGTACTAGACTGCTGAGAACTATACTGAGAAGCCGTTTCTTCATCCAACGATCCAGATATTGAGTCTTCATCATCAGATACTGACGGATCACTAGTGGCTTGATCCGCTGATGCATTTATTTCAAGACCATCACAGATTAAACTACAAGGCTTTGGCACCTGGAGCAGCATGAAGTACTATCTGTGATAAAGACCCAGGAAGATAGATCCGTTGATTACTGGATTCAGGAATCAATGGTTTTGTTTGTCCCCCAAATATGGATTCTGCAAGTATACGTGACAAGTCCTTATTTTTGGGTGGACAATCTGTTTCCGCTTCTACAACGGGGAATCTAAATAGGGTGGCAGAAGTTTCTTCAGAAAACAAGCTTGGTCACGAACATCATAGTTCAAGTCGCATTTAGCCAGTTCAAGTACATAGCTTAAAATTCTCTCAAATGTCAACATGTCTTCTCCTTTTCCACATAAGACAACCTACAGAAATGAGAAGTTCAACCTTTAGAATAAAGGTGCCCGTAACGTTTGAGACCTTCACCCAAAAAAAAATCAGATTAGCAACATAATCTTGCAGCCTACTAGTAAAAACAGACAGAACAAGCTAAAAGAAATGCTTTAAATAACAAAAACACAAAAATATACACACACATATATATATATATATACATATTGGGGAAATAAAAATCTCACATAAAACAATCTAAGCTGGTAAGAGATACATGACATACAATAAATAAGATTATTTTTCTACGCTAAAAAAAGAAAGAAATGCAAATAATTTCCAATGTACCTTGACGGTGGTGTTAAGAATCTGAAGTTTTGTTTCTAATCCTTCAGAAGTAAAACACCATGCGAGATATTTAAGTACCGTGGTTAACATCTTCGGGATTAGCTCCCCCAGAGAGTTGTATTCTCCTACCATCCAAATGATCATTGCACGAGCTGCAGGCACCTTTATTGAATCCAAACTACGAACCAACTGAATAATCAACTTTAAATAAACAGAGATCAGTTTCACCTATGTTATTACCGTGAAACTGAATAATCAGTTTCACGGTACTTAAATAATTTCCAATGTACCTTGACGGTGGTGTTAAGAATCTGAAGTTTTGTTTCTAATCCTTCAGAAGTAAAACACCATGCGAGATATTTAAGTACCGTGGTTAACATCTTCGGGATTAGCTCCCCCAGAGAGTTGTATTCTCCTACCATCCAAATGATCATTGCACGAGCTGCAGGCACCTTTATTGAATCCAAACTACGAACCAACTGAATAATCAACTTTAAATAAACAGAGATCAGTTTCACCTATGTTATTACC
>CAMOHE010037406.1:18365-44939 GCA_946598075.1 Artocarpus hirsutus
ATAATCAACTTTAAATAAACAGAGATCAGTTTCACCTATGTTATTACCAGAATGATGTTTCAAAGTGAAACTCCGAACATACTTCAATTAAGCTTGCAAATATAAAAAATGCCACGAAATCCCCAAGCCGAGGTATCTATTTTGTAGCTACTTCTTAGCTGTTCATTTACATGCTAGCATGCCTGAGGTTTAAATGCAATGCCATTATATAAGTTACTAATTTACCAGAAATGGGTACACAGCCAATGGCATTAGAATTCAAGGCAAGAAATAACTGACCACTAATAGCTCAAAGCTTAGGGATGCACTATTGCATTGTCAACCAACCGTCAGAAAAGGTAATAATCACTAATTAGATTCCACATGAGCACACCTTTCTAAATTTCACATTGACTGAAAGTAATGTCAAATTTCACTTAAGCAAAAGAAAAGGCAATAACAGGTGCAACCATGCAGCCGCTCCCTGGAAAATCAACTCACGACCATTGATTGACTAGGGCCTCCCCTTACTTACAAGGGATGGATGAAATTTCCGCACCTTTTTTATTTTTTACAAAAGGCTGGAATGCCAACTGACATCTATTATTGAATTAACCTAACCCGATAGTACCCATTTTGGGAACGCCCAACGCCAAAGTCACTGAATGGGTAAGTCGCCAATCCCTAAAACGGACCATGTAATGTACTTTATCTGCTAGGTTAGGAAACTACAATCTAACGGATCAAAGAATCAAACAAGCAGATATTTTGATTCCAAAAGGAACTCGCATACATGTCAAGTCGTCTTTCAATCTCATTTATGCCTCTTCTTTATAGTTTTGTCGGAATGACTAAAACATCCAGCAGATGAGGAAAAATGAACATCAAAAGCTAGTGAATCAAGTCAACATAAAAATCAGGAAAGAATAATACTTTCTCATGGCTGAGCGGATCTTGCCTAATGATTGATTTAATAGACAATATTGCTTGAACCAAAACACCCGCTTCTCCATCCATTGATCCAACTTCACTAGTAAAAAATTCTGCAAGGCTGGATGTAATTAGCGGGAGGAAAAGGAAGAAATTAAAATAGATATTCTTGGTTCTCAAAACCCACAAACCTTGTTTAGTCAAAGCCAATAGCCCTTCCAAGCATGTATTTGCCATTTTTGGAAGTCGTTGCACACAGATACCAATTGCAGCAATGGTGTCAGCAGCAAATCTCCTATCAGGATTGCGAATATAATCCTGGAAAACGCTATTAAATATCAATATAAGTTCATGCTCCTGAATCTGACGTAAAAATGAATCCAATAAGGTCATTGAGCAAATACTTATCCACAAAACTCAGTCTACACAGAAGTTAAAATATTACAGTGCTTGCAGCAGATATAAAAATAAAAAATGCACAATCCTTGGAGCACCTTTGCATGTAGGTTGAACTTGCAGCAGATCAAACAACTTAAAATTAGCTTATGAATCAGGATCAACATTTTCCTATTTTCTTATAAGTTCTATAAACTAGCATTTGTATTGGTGATTTGGAGTGACCTTAGCATGAGAAATCATTTCACATTAGATAATTTTTCCTCAAGTTTACCTTTTCTTGAAAACAACAACTGATCTAGTTGTATTACTATTGTGGCAACATCCAAAACTCAAAGGACCAGAAAACTGAACAAACTACATAAAGAGAGCTCTCAAAAGGTGTCCATTTCCAAGACAAAAATCATAATCAACAAGAGTCACTCAACTGTTGACAGCCAAAAGCTTCTCTAATAAGACACCAAGAAACAAAAACGCACACATACTTGCACACATGCACGCACACGTATATAGGTTCTTACTTCATCCTAGGCTGTACCTATTAACAAGGAAAATAAAAAGAGAAAAAACTTACCTGAAACTCTTTGAATATTAGTGAAATCGATGAATCTGTAGCAATGGAAGCCAATATATCCAGTTTCAAAGCTTTTACAGGATAGGAATCCGAAGAGCATATGAAGAAGTCATCAAAGTAAGAAGCAAAGAGAGAAGGCATTGCTTTTGCAGACACTTGAATGTTGCAGAGGACCTAATAGAGACCAACCATCAATCAGTCTTCACTAAATATTCGCTGGAAAATGAGATATCCTCAAAGAAAAAAAAAAGGGAATAACCATAATAAAACATGATTGACAAGAAAAGGGATCAGGATTACTAGCCAAAAAAGGTATGTAAAAGTACGTGAAGCATTTACCAATATAATGCATACTAAAAGAGACAAAGTGGCATATATCAAAACAACAGAAGGCCTTTAGCCCAAAAAAAAAAAGAGTAAAAGAAGAGCAATAGACGTTCGTCACACGCAATAAGTTTAGGAAGCAACATACACCATATTAACATACCCACACGTCAATTAATTTAGAAAACTGAAAGCTGAGGAAATGACGAACTACCACATATTTGAGGCATTAGATGATCTTAGGACAAACAATAGTGGCTTAACAATTCGTTTAACTTCCTCCTTTGGAGCCATAATCCAGTGTACCCCTGCAGCTGCTAGTGAGACTGCACTATTGTTGCTCCATAACAATGGTGACGTACACTGCAGCAGGATCTTCACATCTTCATTACTTCTGCCAGATGTAAAATATTCCCCTTTTAATTCTAAAGAACCTTTATTCATGAAACTTGATCTAGATAAATACACATCTGGTCCTTCAATATAACATTGGAAGATCATGTGTGCTAACTCAGACTCATAATTCCAACCCATGTCGCCATAATCTTCCTCCAATGTGAACTTCATATCTGATTCTGAGCTGCCCTTTTCTATTTTATTAATTTCTGTATGGTGCAGAGAAAACATAACCGATTCCTGTACAAGTCCATGCCTTGCAATTGTGTAGCGTAGAAGGATGTTAATTAAAATTATCTGACCCCATTCTTCGACATTGGGAAGAATTTCACATAGTCTTTGAAAATTTCTTCCAACAAGAGGCAAATTATTTGGACAAACAGAAGCAAATGCTGCAGCTGCTGCTCCAACAACACCAGGGGAATGATCATGTAATAGTATTCCTACAATCTGCAGAAAGACAGAACCATCTCCAAATTATAGGAGTGAAAACAAACAATTCCATACACATCTCGGCAGCATATATATAAAGCTTGGTTGACTTGGTGTAAAAAGTTATTAATGACAAGAGAGTAGAGACAATCAGGAATTACAAGCACATGCTTGGGCATTTCAGAGATATGTGTGCATTTCTTGCTGAGTAATACACAAATTTTTGTGTCATTAGAAGAGGCTTAGCTAGCAATTCGCTTCAAGATGAGTGCAAGCATGCTCCTCAATCCATGCAAAGACATTTGTAGAAAGTTCATAAATTAGAGTTTAGGCATGATAAAGGATTAGGGTACGTTATCAGACACCGGAATTAGGCTTGGCTAGTATGCTTTCAAACTGCGATATAGCATAACGGGAACATAAAAATACCACTTGAGAAGGGATAAGGATACATCATCATTTATAGAAGAAAAAATATTTCTATTACAGAAACCAATGCTCGTCTATGAGATTCTTATGAGTGAAATAAACCTTATAAAACACAAAAAACATCTTCAACCAATCATACCTCTTCAATCGCAGTTGCATGTTCCTCAAGGCGCAAATCATGCAGCTTGGGAAGAGCATTTGCTGCACATTTCCGGACATACGCAGACGGGTCTCTTGCACATTTACCAACAGCAACTAGAACAATAGGCGCAATGACGTGCAATCGAATTCCCGCCATTGTTCGAAGAGCCCAGGCTCTGACCAACGGGTTTGGATCCCCCAGGTCCTTCTGGAAACAATTAATCGACAGCAATGCTTCATTGGGGCGCCTAAATTTACAAAACAAAACCCCCATGACCAACACATAAACAGCTCCTACACTAAGCTAATCATAAGAAACTTCTAAAACAAGCATACTTTCTATTAAGTCAAATGAGGAAAAATCATTTCAAGCTGAGAAATTACAGTGTTGAAGCGTAGCATACTTTTCAGCATAATGCAACAGGTACAAGTAAGCAAGCTTCTTCACTTCCAGCGACTGCGAAGCCACGTTTTTAACAACCTGCAATCCAGAATTCCAATCATTTTTCGCTCGATTTCTTTACTTTCTTCGTTTTCTTTACGAATCAACCAAACAGAATAATAATAAAGAGCGAAATCGTGATCCTGAGAGGAATGTGAGAGAGAGATTGACACCTGAGGGAAGAAATTGGAGACGTCGAAGCCTTGGGCAATGAGAGCGAGAAGGCGCTTGAGAGCCTCGCACTTCTCGGCGTCGAACTTGCTGTCGAGGAGAGGAGCGATGTTGACGTCGTCGGGGTCGTCGTAGATGTGGGCGTCCGAACCGATACGGAACACCATTATGGAGGCCTTGCTCAGAGTCTCCGCCGTCGTGCCGAACTGCGGGAACATCTTCTCCGGTTCCGGAGCTCCAATGGTGAATCTCCTCTGTCTTGAATTCTGAGAAAACAGTGGGGAAAAAATGGCGAAACGTGATCGGAATTTGTTCTGCCTCTCACCACCGTTGTAAGGTCGGATAAGACCGTGTGGTGTTTGGGGATCTGTCTGGATGCGCGGAACGTGTAACCCTGAATCTCGATATATTTAGGACCTGCAAGCCGAAGGGACTGGGGAGGAATTATAGTGATTTTTAGTTTCTTGTTTAAGTAATTATTTAGTTATTTGGAATACTTAGACGTTGGTGGAGAAGGGTGGTTAAAAATGGATGGATGGAACTAATTTTAATTGAAAATATTGTATTTATTGTTTGTTAGTTCGAAGGTTTTTAACCAATAATCAAACACTTATAAGTGTCCGTTTGACACTTATCCAACTCATTAATTTTAGTTGTAAATAGTATAAACTCTAAACAACTATAGTTAAAAAAATATTATAATATAAAATTTTCATACGTTATAATTTTTACACTTAAAACTTCAGTTTCAACTAAAGTCTTAATCTTTGATAATGTTTGCAAATAGGTGAACTCATTTTCATTTAACCCACTCAAATCTCAATCTTATCATGCCTACTCAACTTGACGATAATCCCCGCTTATTGACTCGATCACCTCATCCTAATGTTTTTTTGAGCTTGTTTGAACCAACCTCGTGTAAATCACCACCTTAGTGCATGCCTGGCTCAACTCTAAATGCTGGTCTCGACCGCAAGCATCATTTTTTACTACGATCTACAACAATCCAATTATTTTTTTAAGCAATGCATTTTTTTTCTTTTCTATTTATTTAAAACACTGCTATTTAACCCAAATGGGCTACAGCCTAGGCCCACCCTTGTGAGGGTCCAGGTTGCAGTATGCTCGGGCCGAAAAGGTTTTTCTTTTGTTTAAGTTGACAATGATTTAGAGGAAAAAAAACATGATACTTGTTTAAAAAAATGATTTTTTTTGTTTTAAAAAATAAAAACTATTTCGACTTTAACAAACGATATCAAGGGCTAACGGACCTTACCAGAAGTCATGTTGAGATGAGAAGACCACAAATACTTAAAAATAACAAATAAAAAAACAGCAAAGTTATTGATGTGTCAGGAGCATAAATTTTGGCACCCAAACTTGGATGAACCCCATCAAATCCCACTCTCAATCTTCATCGACATCTTGAGCGTGACATGAACGCGCCATTTAAAAAACCCTGCTGTTGCAGTGCTTCAGCCACCAAGTACCAAGTACCATCTACAATGTCAATGTCTTTTTATAAGTGAAGAATCACAGACACAAAACACTGAGCTCCCTTTTTTGTCGTCTTTCTCCTGCTTTTTCCTTCCCAATTATCTCTCATCACATTTAAACACCATTTTTCACCATTCCCAATTATCTCCAGCTTTGACCACCATTTTTTTCACCCCCACACCAAAAAAAAAAAAAAAAATCACCCATTGCGTCTTCTGAAATTCCAAGCTCAATTTGTTCTTCTTCGCCAAATTGCTCGCGAACGAGAGGCTTCCTCCCCAGAGTCTCTCTCTGTTTTTCTTGAGCTTCGATTTCTGTATTTGGGCGATCCAGGTTAAACTTTTAAGCCCTCTTTTCACACTTGTCCGTTTTTATGTCGTTTTCAGTTCTTGCATGTCCTTTTTAAAATGAGCTTTTCCTTCCTGCATTGTCGTTTTCTGGGTTTTTCTCAATTTTTGGGTTTGTTTAGGGTTCTTGCTTTTTGCCTTTTCGAGTTTTTGCCTCAATTTATATCAACAGTTTTTTTTATTCGTTGTTACTGGGGTTTGCATGATGGGGTTTTGGGATGTTGCTGTGTGATAAAGATTAAGACTTGGTTTAGTAATTGAAAATCATTCTTTTACTGGTTTTTTTTTTTTTTAATGTTTCGAGTCTTGTTGTTTGTATGCGATTTTTCCCCTCTTTTTTTTACGTGTTGGATTAATCTGCATTTTGAAGAATGAGGTCGTCTTGTGTGTAAGATAATGGCTAAATTCCGCTAGAGAAAAAACCACATTTTGTTGAGATCCTTTCATGGTTATGAAGTTTCTTTTTTTTTTTTAAATGAGTTTTTGTATGAACTGAAACGAATTTTGCTTTGAATGAAGAGTTTTTTTGGGTATTTAGTTGGTAGTTCCTTGATGCTAAACTATGTATTGAATTAATGGAGATATAAATTGAAGTAACACTTTAAGGATTAGAAGTTCTCAAAGAAAAAAAAATATAGAAGAAGACTAAAAATAGCAAGACACACTAGTGAATAAAAAAAACACCAAGGTGCTTGCTTCTACAGTATAGTCGATAATGTTTTCTTTTCAACATTTGCATTGTTTAACTTTTAAAGAGGCTTTTACTTCCCAAGTACATTGCATCCAATGGATATTATCTTTCAATTTTCAGGTCAAATGGGAAGTTCGGTGGCCACGTCGGAAGATTCATATGTAAGTGACTCTGAGATGGAGGAGTCTGTAGAGGAAGCTTACAAAGAGCTAAAGAGTGGACGACATATTGTGAAACTTTGGGATGGGAGTTTTACTTGCCCATATTGTCAAAAGAAGAAAAAACAAAATTATCTGTACAAGGACCTACTTCAACATGCTTCTGGGGTGGGAAACAGTCCTTCAGACAAGAGGAGTGCAAAACAAAAGACCACTCACTTAGCTCTGGCCAAATTTTTGGAGAAAGATCTAGCAGGTGGAGTTGGTCCATCGAAACCCGCAAGCGAGAACAATACCCAGGTTCTTAGTTGTGACAATGATGACAAGTTTGTGTGGCCTTGGATAGGGATTGCGGTTAACCTTCCCACTACGCAGACAGAGGATGGACGATATGCTGGAGGAAGTGGATCCAAGTACAGGGATGAGCTGATAAGCAGAGGGTTTAATCCAACTCGAGTGCGTCCTCTGTGGAATTACCGAGGTCACTCGGGAACCGCCGTTGTAGAATTCAACAAAGGCTGGCCCGGATTACATAATGCTCTGTCATTTGAGCGGGCTTATGAGGCAGATCATCATGGAAAAAAGGATTGGTGTGCCCAGAGTGGCGAAAAAACAGGTATTTATGCTTGGGTTGCTCGCGCAGATGACTATAACTCAACCAATATAGTTGGAGAACACTTGAGGAAGATTGGAGACCTTAAAAGCATTTCTGACATTATGGAGGAAGAAGCCAGGAAGCAGGATAGACTTGTATCTAACCTCACAAACATGATTGAAATAAAGAACAAACACTTGGAAGAGATGGCAGTGAAGTTTAAGGAAACCTCAAACTCCATTGACACTTTAATGGCGGAGAAAGATAGGCTCCATCAAACTTATAACGAAGGTATATCTTTATTAGATTGTCTTCTGTACTAAATTGAAATGTGGATATAATTTTGGCTCGTCAAGTGTCTAGCTATTTCAATTCCTGAAATGTATTCTAGGACCGTCAGAAGGGTAAAGTAGATTCAATTTGCTCATTTTTTAGTTTTTATGCTTTCTATTTGTTTTATAAGGTGTTGTCAAGTTTTGGTGACCTAAAGTTGAGCCATGTTACTATTTGTGTGTGTAGAGATTAAAAAGATGCAATCAAGTTCACGAGATCACCTCCAGAGAATTTTTAATGACCACGAAAAACTTAAGTCTCAATTGGAATCTCAAAAAAAGGAGCTTGAGTTGCGTGGCACAGAGTTGGAGAAGCGTGAGGCTTATAACGACAGTGAAAGAAAAAAGCTCGCTGAGGAGCTTGAAAAGGTTTGGCATTTTGCATTTCATGGCATTTTATACTTCAGATGATGTGCATTTCTAGGACGTGTCTGAGAGAATATCAATATCATGGAGGTATAAACTCTTTAGAGAAAAGGAATTTAATTATATAAAGTGCAAGGATGTTAGTGGTTGTCAAGTTGAAATTGTAATCCAGTCCAAATATACTTCATCTTGCTAGTATGTACTTGGTGGAGTTATTCATGATCTGTTTTGTCATCGGCCATCTATATGATGGACACATTAAAATTAACCTCTGTTATATCTAATGTCTATATGATTTTTGGGCATTTTAGCCCTAAAGGAAGTTAGTTATGATGTATTTGGATTAAATTATTGCACAATTGGCCGTCCATGTGTTTAGGAGGGTGCATGTATTGAGTGGCTTGATATGTAAACTATTAAATGGAAGTTTAGGTTTCATATGATTTCTTTGGTTTCCCTAAAACCTAGTAAAGATTCAAACAATCTTTGTGGGTCTATTTACTGCATTAGGTTGAGCTGTAAACTTGTATTTATGTTGAATGATGTTGGGACACACCTAATAATACTTATTTTGTTGTTTTTTCAGAATGCCATCAGAAATAGTTCTCTTGAAATGGCTGCTTTGGCGCAAATGAAGGCTGATGAAAAAGTGATGAAACTAGCAGAAGATCAGAAGGTTGTTAAGTTGTTCTCAAGTATTTTATAATAACTAATTTATTTTCTTATGAATTCCAGAGAGAATAAAATTAACATATATGGCAATCGATTTCATCCAGAGGCAAAAAGAGGAGCTCCACAATAGAATATTCGAACTGGAAAAGAAACTGGATGCAAAGCAAGCACTTGAACTTGAAATTGAGGGACTAAGAGGCTCGTTGAATGTTATGAAACACATGGGGGATGATGATCTAGAAGTTCTTCAAAAGGTGGAGGCAATACAGAAAGAGTTGAGAGAAAAGGAAGGAGAATATGAGGATGTAGAAGCTCTGTATCAAACTCTAATTACAAAGGAGCGTAAGTGCAATGATGAGCTGCAGGACGCTCGTAAGGAATTGATCAGTGTAAGATTCGTTTTTGCCCTCTTGTGAGATTGTGTGTTAGAAGATCTTGGAATGCGCTCACGTTTGTTTTCTTTCTTTCTTTCTTTGTGATTGTAACTCACAATTGCATGATTACGTTTTGATGCACGTGTCAAAAGGTTTAGTTTCTCTTCTTTTTTTTTTTTTTGTGGACATTTAAGGGCTAAAATGCAAACTAACCTACCTTTCCTTTGCTGAATATTTAACTACAGAATTCACTAAAAAGTTTGATTATTTTGTATTGTATTTTACTTTTTCACTGGACTTCATTGCGCACTCTAGTTAAGTTTAGGGACCATTGCTTAAAATGTTCAAGGATGAACCCACAAAGTTAAAACTACTATAAAAAGTTAAAGGGACTGATTGGAGAGAACATAAGGTGAACTATGATCTTAACTAATTTTGGACTTGTAGGGCTTGAAAGACATGTCAAATCGTATTATTGGTGTTAAACGAATGGGAGAACTTGATAGTAAGCCATTTCTGGAATCAATGAAGAGAAAGTATAACGAGGAAGAAGCAGAAGATCGAGCAATGGAGCTGTGCTCGTTGTGGGAGGAATATCTCAAGGACCCAGACTGGCATCCTTTCAAAGTAGCCGTGGTTGATGGGAAACCTAAGGTTTGCCTTCTGTAATTATTTTCTAGTTTGGTTCTTCTTGCTTTCTTCGTAGCGCTAGTTTGGCTCTGTTCTGAAACATGTGCGGTGTAATTTTGCAAAATATTTGTAAACTTACATTTTTTCTTGTTAATGAAACAATCGTGATATAAAACCAACGTTGACTTGTTTCACTGGCGTAGACATTCTTTCACATAAATACAAAAAGTCTAGTACTATAGGAAAACTCACACCTGGGTCTTGGAAGTATTTACGTTGCTTCAGTCTGTAAATTTCCCTCGAAGCAAAAAGTTGAAACATATTACAAAATTTCTTAGATAACCTCAGGAATGATGATTGAGTTTTGACATTGATGCTTCACATGTTTAGAAGAGTATATCTTCCAAGTTGGCATATTAATGATATCTAATATCTGTTGATGCTTATTTTCTTGGGTTAGGACTTACTGTTTGGTCCTGGTTATTTTGCTATGGTTTTAGTCTGATGTTTTCCCATTGTCAATTTAATTATTCAGGAAATTATGGATGATAAAGATGAAAAATTGAAAGGTTTGAAAAGGGAAATGGGTGCTGATGTTTACAACTCGGTGACAAGAGCTCTAATGGAGATAAACGAATACAACCCAAGTGGGAGGTATATTACCTCGGAACTTTGGAACTACCAAGAAGGCAGAAGGGCTAGTCTGAAGGAGGGAGTTGAAATAATGCTCAACCATTGGAGAGCAAAGAAACGCCTTCTGGAAATGGATTGAAGGTTGTTTCTGGTTCTTGGTGTTTTAAATTTCTACTCGAGAGTATTTTTCCATTGCATGAATGAATCTATTTTCTATTTCAGCAATTTAAGCTGATAACCTAGTACATAAATTTGGGTTGGTTTATAAATTTGCAGGACACTGAGATTTCAATCCCAGGAGCCCAGTACCATGCTAGGGTCGGTATTTCCATTCTTACACTTTCTTGCATTGTCGTTGAGCACCACAGGTGTTGGGCACCATAAGACGCAAGGGCATGGACCCGAAATATGGTTCCTGTGCCCGTGTCGTGTTGTGCCGCACCAGTGGCTCCGAAGAGTAATTATTACTAGTAGATAGAAAAGAACACAACTGATTAGCCAATCCTATGTATTATTTGGCTGTTGGCACCACAAGAAACTTTGGTTCTCAATCATCCAGAGTGACGAAATCACAAAAAAGCCGTTGACTTTTCCTTTTTTTTTTTGTGGTTTTGAATGTTGCAGGAAATAATTTGAGTGCCAAGATGGAATGATGGTCTTGGAGGATGGAGTGATCACCTATTGTCGTTTCTGGATCACGCACCGTTATGTATTAAGGCATCTAACTCAATTATCTGTGTGTATCATTGGGTTTCATAATCCATGAACTTGAAAACTTGCTGGGAAAAACTGCATTTGAGCTAACATTTTAGCATTCTTAGCCATATTGACGTTCAATGTGTAGGAACGAACGTGGTTGGAAAACCTGTTTGGCCATCTAATCCATGTAACATTAAACAATTTCTTGGTTTTTTTCCCTTTTATTTCCTTTCTTTCTTTCCCCTATCTGAAGATTGAAGGATTTTTTTTTTTTTTTTTCTTTTCCTTTGCAACTGATGATGATAAATTTGCCCACGAGATAAATATAGGTATTGGTGTATGATCAATTTGATCATCTACCTGCTCCTGGAAGCTGTAGGATTTTTTTTTTTGGGTGTTAGACGTATCCATTTCTTATTATTTGGGTGGCGGTTTTGTTGTCTTCCAGATCTTATATGAAATTTAACCCAAGGTCCAAGGATTATTCTGGCTCAATGACGACAACGGTGGGATATTTATCTTTTAATTTAAAATCTATATCTGTATGCCTTAAATTAGATTTAATATATAAATTTTCACCTCATTTCAGTTAATATTTGATTTTAGTTTTTTAAATGACTAAATTATTCTTCAATAAAATAGAAAAAAATAGAATTTCAAAGAAATTAAAAACAAAACATAGAAAATATTTATTTTTAAAGGTTTTAATATAATTTTAAGGTAAAAAATTTATCATAAAGTTTTTTAAGTTTTTGAAGTTCTCATATTTTTCAATTTGAAGGTAATTTGAGTAATTTTTTTGGTCAAAATTAAAAATTGATAAGAAAAATATATGATTTTGTATATTAAATCTAATATGAAACTATAAATACGATAAGATTAAAAATCAAAAGCATATTAATCAGGGTGCCATTTTTTTGCATTTGGTTGAATAATGATGCTTGCTGTGTTTGAGTTGCTTTTAAAACTCCTATAAGCACTGTGTGTGTGTGTATTTATATATATATAGATATAACGTGTTTGGTAAAAGCTTGGTAAAAGCTTATAAAAACACCTTGAACACAAACCAGTTAAGTTGAAAATTGGAACTTTAAGATTTTACTTAAGCCTCTATTTTTACTATAAACAAAATGATTGTTTCTATTAAAAGCATATTAATCTCAAACATAGCCTGTTTTTGTTATTATGTTTTTAAGTGGAATTTCATGATGTGATTTGTGAACTTGAGTTGCTTACTCCTCGTTGTGAAATTGTCAGTTTTCTTTTCATTATGAACCTGTCACAAAGACAGGGGCCATGGTCCGCTTACGGTTTTGGTTTTTTTAATATATATATTTTTTATAACAATAATAATGTAACAACACAAAGAGGGCTTATTAATTTTAATCATAGTTGAACATGCCCATTTCAGTTTAGTCTACTGTCCATCATTTCAGTTTAGTCTACTGTTCATCACAGTACATATCATAATGTCTTATATTGTCTATAAATTTTGTGACTGTATTTCAAAGCTCACATTTATTGAGCTTCCTCTCTCTATAATTCTCTCCTTTTATCTAAAATTTGAAACTTATTCTTAATTTTCTAAATCTTCTTTTTTTCTTTCTTTCTTTCTTGGTTCTTTTTTCTTTGTTTTCCATGGATTCAAAGTATCATCACCTGAGGAAATAATTCCCATCACTTTCTCATACGATTCTCGGGCAAAAATACAAGTCTAGAATCACTCAACAGTGGATTCTCATGCATTTTGGAATCCCCAATGATATGAGAATACTGATTAAAGGAAAAATTCATCTAAGTGACTTCAATCAGAGGACCGACCGACCTTTCAGGTATGGGTACTAATTGTAGTGTGATGAGAAGAAGAGCTTGTGCCATCGAGTCTAGAAGTAACAACTGTGGGCAATAGACTTGGGGAGAATAATTGTTGCTCGGTTAGATTTATGTTAGTAATAGGGAAGGACAAAATTCATTTCTGTAAAGATGGCTTTCTAAAGAGAACTTAGATGACTTCTATGCTTCTCTTCATATTCATCCGAGTGAATATGTCTAAGGTATGATTTCTAACCTTTGGCCCAAATTCCATGCAGAAAGACATCGCTTTAGGAATCGGGTGTTTAAAGACCCTGTTTGTCAGTTTATAAGAAAATTAGATAGAGAGTAAATTCTTAATCTAAAGAGGTCATTTGAGTGTTTTTGCAAAAAAATATATATATATTTTGTGTTTTGAGTGTTTGTTTGTTTTTATATTGTCACAATATATGTTAAATAATAAATTGTTTTAATTTTATTATTATACTAGTTGTTAAATATCTGTGTTTATTTTATTTAAAAAAATGTTACCTTGTCAAATGCATCATGTGTTTATTCTTATTGTTAGTTTGAAATTTTTACATCCCGAATGATTTTTCTAGGTTAGTGTTGTTTTTGTCAAAATTTTTACAGTGTGTCATATGTCTTTTATTGACTTTTCTAGATTCGTGTTGTTTTTGTCAAAATGTTTATAATATGTCATATGTCTTTTAACTGACTTTTCTATATTCATATTTATTTTGTCAAAAAAATGTATAATTAAATGTTTCGGGTTTTGTTTGTTTGTTTGTAAATTATCAAAAGTTGTACAATTAGAGTCTCGTTTGTCAAAAGTCGATCTGATTGCATGTTTATTTTTCAAAATCTAAGCTGATTTGGTCTGACTTTTTCTAATATACACATCACCTGCCTGTCATAAGTCCCTAGTCCTTTTCCATTTTCATCTTCTTTAAGAACTTATTTGAGTCGCAAATTTTAAGCAGAAATGACTTTAGTCAAAAATCCAAAAAAAAAAAAAAAAGGGAAAAAAGGAGTCAATCTATTTTAAAAACTAAACATATCTTCCTCTCATTCATTTAGGAAAATCGAAACCATTTGTGTCTTGTGGTCTTGGTAAAGATAGAGTCTACTTAGAAGCTGCAGAACACTTAGAACAAGTCTTAGCATGTAGAAAGATTAACCTAATTTATAGGAGAGGTAGCTCAGGGTTAATGGAGAATGTAGCAACAACGATACGTTCTAGGGATAGCCATGTCGTAGGGATTATACCTCATCTCCTAGCTGAGGGAAACCTCTGTGGTAAAACTATATGTAAAGAAGAGAGAGTTTTAGACATCTTTAAGCGTTTGAAAACATGATCCATAACTCTGACGCTTTCATTACATTACCTGATGATTTAGGCATCCTTGAAGAGTTATTCATAATTGCTAATAGGACTCTATTAGGCATTCACTCTAAACCCATAAGTCTTTTGAATATAAATGGTTTTTATGACAATATTTTAAAGTTTTTAGATTACGCTGTAGAACAAAACTTCATTGTAACATCAAGGAGACAAATCTTTGTTACTGCTTCAACAGTTGAAGACCTGCTTGATAAAATGCAAGTCATTCATCTGGAGGCCGACATTACAATGTCTAAGCTTGATTGGAAGAAAGAAAGCAAGAAGCGACTACTAGATTTGAACCTCTACCTGTAATCTTTTGGTTTTAGCCACAATACATTCGTCTATATTTCTTGTGTCCCGAATAACTGCTCTCCTCCACATCTTTTTTTTTTTTGTGACATGCTGTTGTTAAAACATTTAGATTCAATAACTCTAGCGTTGGGATGGTTGATATTACAAAGTAACTAATACTCTTGAAATGCATTCTATCTAAAGTCTGATCCTTTTTATCGATGCTTTTGTAATATCCATGCATACATGTTTGGGATAGTTGCTTATACGCAGTATTTTTGTACTCTTGAAACGTATCTGTATCATATTTGTAAACTCTTTATATATTATTTTAATGGGCGTTTTTAATATAAATACTTGTGTTGTCTATTTTATTATTATGTAACATAACATGCCTAATATAATTATAAACCAAGGTTCAAAATAATAAAGGACTGCAAAATGACATGATAAGCATATGCACTTCTCTTGATATATGTTACAATAATCTTGATAAAAAAAAAAATACACAGCCTATCTCACTCAAAATCCTAGCTCTATCACTAGCAAGGAGTGTGAGTGAAGGAATACAAACATGATGGGTTGTCTTATGGGACTTATCGATCCATTTTTTGGAATTCTGAGTTGAGCATTTGCACTTGAGAGAGCAGGGGTCTCTCGAATTCCCATATTCTTGTCATTCTCAGTCCAATTTTCAATTTCAATAAAAGAATTCTATTGATCGATCTCTATTTTTTTTTTCTTAGCCTGTGAATTGTGTTGATTTAATTCGAGTCCTAACATATTATTGAGCTATGTCTTCCATAGTCTCTTCTTACTCATCCTCTCTTGTCAGCATTGGTACAAACCCTTTGCCATCCATAGTCAGATCAATTTCCTATTCAAGCATCCTTAGGGAAGCATCCCAAGTGTAGAAAGCACAGTTTCAAATAGTAAGGCAAATCATAGTAGCTCAACGCCAATATCTCTTCCACTCTAAATGTTACTTGCGACTTGAGTTAACTCAAAAGTGAATTCACACCCCTTTGCACTTCCTTCCATCACTCCAATGAAGTCATTGTTCTTAGCAATCCTCCAAGCACGACTATCTCGAGTAGTAGTCCTCCACATTTTCTCAACATGTCCTTTACCAACTTCTCAATCTACAACGTACAAATTTAACTCGAAAACTCTCTTTGACACATAAGCTCCCAGCCCTTGTCAATCGTCAAAAGTGTAGGCTCAATAAGCTTCTTGTAAGGGTCAACAGACAAAGCCATTTCTTTTATATGAGTGGTAATAAGAACTTTGCTTCTTCTCTTTCCATTTGAAACGCACTCTTAATGCTATTCTAGACAAAAATCTTCCAACTATCATCAAGAATAGCAAGAAACTGTTTACCTTTCAACTTATCCTTGATGAAATTTAATCAACTTGTGCTCTTCCAAAGCCTTCAAAGCTCCTTCCTTAAGTTTCTTCAAGAGCTCCTTTTTATCGTATTCCACCTTCTCCATACTTTTCTTCTCATCAAAACCAACTTGAATCAAATTTTAGACAATACATCCCTAGGCACACATTGCTGAGAAATGGAAACCCAAGAGTAGCAATCGAAATGCTCTTTCACGTCACTATCGTTGAAAACCTTCTTGGCTAGAGTCGTCTCACCTACTCCACGCATTCTGATGATGAAGACCACATGAAGGCAATTACTGCAATAAAACCCGCCATCATCATTCTCCTCCATCAATTTGGCCTTCAAAACCAAAACACTGCCTCCAAGCTAACCACGTTGTCTTCCTTATTATCTGGGCATGATCTTCGACTTAGATCCATCTGCCTCTGCCTTCACTCGCTTGCTTCCATAAATCAAATCCTGTACATTTGTGTGCTTTTAAAGTTTTTGTTGATTTGGAGGTTGATTGACCGAATTTTGCCGCGGAGTCTACGGGGGTGGAAGATTTTAACATAAGAGGTGTTGCAATATGGAGCCAAATCAACCCAGCAGGAAGAAGAAGGAAAAAAATAGTAGGGGATAGTGGCCGAGGGCCACAACGCCCACCCGAGGTTCAACTAGCACCATGGAGTAGGTTTTTAGCGCCGCGACTCCCAGAATCTATCTTTTTGCTATTTTTTTATGTAAAAGTAGTGTTTTAAGGGCCCAAAAAAGGGAAACTGCTAGGGTTTTTCATTAGTTGTTATTTTCTCTTCTTTGGGGTATAAATAGACATAAGGTGGCTAGGGTTGTGTGAGTGAGTGGCATTATTTTGTGTGGGTATATTTTTATAAGAGCTCCATTGTTGAGAGAAATAAATCCCCACAGAGGGTGCTAGGTAGAAAAGAGATTTGGGAAACACAAATTGTGAGTGTGATAAAATTTCTCTTGTAATATGTAATCTTCTTCGTCATAGTGGAATCTACAGCGGGCAAAAACAGGATGTAGTCTCAAATTTAGACGAACCTCTATAAAAATTTGGTGTCTCTCTTTTTTTCTTTTCTCCAATTTCTTTTTTGCAATTATTCATTCTTGAGATCCTTAGAATTAGAAGGTGCCTAATTCCCCAACAAGTGGTATCATAGTGGAGGTTTGGATTAAGAACGATGACGGGAGAAGAAGGTTTGGCAGCCGGTATCACCAAATTTGATGGTTTAAATTTTTCCTATTGGAGGATGCAAGTGGAAGACTACCTCTACAGTAGGGAACTACACTTGCCCTTGGGTAATAATCCTGAAGGCATGAAGGATGAGGAGTGGAATCTCTTTGATAGACAGGTGCTAGGTGTGATCCGTTTGACCCTGTCAAAGAACGTGACCCACAACGTTGCAAAGGAGAATACTATAACAGGGATGATGAAGGCTCTGTCAGAGATGTATGAAAAACCCTCAACCAATAACAAGGTACATCTCATGAAAAAGCTCTTTAATTTAAAAATGCCTGAAGGTACCTCGGTGGTAGAGCATCTGAATAATTTCAACACCGTTCTAAACTAATTGGTCTCGATAGAGATTAAATTTGATGATGAGATTAATATCTTAATCTTATTGGCCTCGTTACCGAACAGTTGGGAACCCATGAGGGTGGCCATTACCAATTCAATTGGGAATGAAAAACTAAAGTTTGTTTATGTCAAAAACTCTATTTTGGCGAAAGAAGTTCGTAGGAAGGATTTAGGTGAAGCCTCTACGTCGAACTCGGCCCTTAATGTTGATAATAGGGGTGGGAAACTTGAGAGACATTCCAACAGGGATAATGGTAGGAGACGCAAGTCGAGGAACGAGAGAAGCAAGTCGAGGAACGGTAGGAGTATGGAGTGTTGGAATTGTGGGAGAACCAGCCACTTGAAAAAGAATTGCAGGGCTCCAAGGAAGAATAAAGACAAGAACAATGACGCTGCTAACACCACCACAAAAGAGGCACATGATGCCTTAATCTTGTTTGTTGACAATTCTTTTGATTCGTGGGTGATAGATTCAGGAGCATCATTCCACACTACTTCACATCGTCATGTCCTGAAGAATTATGTTGTCAGAAATCATGGTAAGGTTTACCTTGCAGATGGTGAACCTTTAGACATTGTTGGCATTAGAGATGTCAGTTTAAAAAAGCCTAATATGTCTATATGAAAAATTCAGAAGGCGAGACATGTACCCAAGCTGATGCGTAATTTGATTTTGGTAGGGCAATTGGATGACGAAGGACTTAAAGTGACCTTCAATTGTGGAGGTTGGAAAGTCACTAAGGGAGCGATGATTATTGCTTAGGGACGCAAGGCTGGAACTCTCTACATTAACTCTAGTTGTAGAGATGCTATAGTAGTTGCTGATTCTGCTACTAATACCAAGCTATGGCATCATAGGCTCGGTCACATGAGTGAGAAAGGAATGAAGGTGCTTCACTGTAAAGAAAAACTGTCGGGATTGAAAACTGTTGATCACAGTTTGTGTGAAGCCTGCATCTTTGGCAAATAGAAGAGAGTTAGTTTTTCAAATATGGGTAGAGAGCCTAAGTCTAGGAAATTGGAGCTAGTTTATACAAACGTATGGGGACCTTCGATGGTCACTTCTTATGGTGGTGCAAATTACCATGTGACATTTATTGACGACTCAAGCAGAAAGGTATGGGTTTACTTTCTGAAAAACAAATCTAATGTCTTTGATGCTTTCAAGAATGGAGAGCAATGGTGGAGAACAAGACAGATTTAAAGATGAAGTGCTTGCAGTTTGACAATGGGGGAGAGTACTTAGATGATGACTTCAAGCGGTACTGTGCTAAGAATGGAATAAAGATGAAGAAAACCATTCCAAGAAAACCACAGCAGAATGGTGTAGCTGAGTGGATGAATAGGACTCTAAATAAGCGTGCAAGAAGCATAAGGCTGCATGCGGGGCTACCGAAGTTATTTTAGGCTGAGGCAATTAATATAGCAACTCATCTGATCAATAGAAGTCCATCCACACCATTGAAATTCAAGCTACCGGAAGAAGTCTGGAGCGGTAAAAAGGTTGATCTCTCTTACTTGAGAGTATTCGAGTGTGTTTCCTATATTCATATTGATCTTGTTGCTAGAAGTAAACTTAATGTAAAGTCAAAGAAGTCTTTTCTGGTTGGCTATAGTGGACTTAAGTTTGGTTATCATTTCTGGGATGACCAAAATAGGAAGATTATCAAGAGCAAGGATGTGATCTTCAATGAAGGTGTTCTGTATAAAGACAGAGATAGCAGTGATTCCAGAAGTTCAGGTTTTAAAGATAAGAAGCCTAAGGTGATTCCATTGAAGGATCTTCCTAAAGTGGAGGTGTAAAATCCAAAGGTTGAAGATCAAGAGAATATAGCTCTTGAGGGAAACCAGAGTACTCCTGCTACTCCAGTCAGGAGATCTAGTAGGACTATTAGACTGCCATAGAGATACTCCCCTTCTCTGCAATACATCTTGTTGACCGACAGAGGTGAATTAGAGAGTTATGATGAAGTCGTGTAGGCTAAAGATTCGGTCAAATGGGAGTTAGCCATAAGGGATGAGATGGATTCGTTAATGTCCAATCAGACATGGCAACTAGGAAACAGGGCGTCGACTTCAATGAGATTTTTTCTCCAGTGGTGAAATTAACCACGATTAGGACGGTACTTGCGATAGTGGCAAACGAAGACTTGTTCTTGGAACAGTTAAATGTTAAGACAGCTTTTCTCCATGGTGATTTGGAGGAGGAGATCTACATGAAGCAACCGCAAGGTTTCGAAGTACCGGGTAAGAAGAACTTGATATGCAAACTTCAAAAGAGCTTGTATGGCCTTAAACAAGATCCCAGGCAGTGGTAAAGGAAGTTTGATGGTTTTATATGCAGCAATGGTTTCTTGAGATGTTAGGGAGATCATTGTTGTTATGTGAAGAATTTTGGTGACTCCTACATCATATTGTTGCTATATGTCGATGACATGCTGATAATAGGACGTTGTAAATAGGAGATTGACAAGCTGAAGAATGAGCTGTCTAAGGAGTTTGCAATAAAGGATTTGGGTGTTGCAAAGCAAATCCTTATGATGAAAATAAGGAGGAACAATAATGGTTTGAAACTGTCACAGGAAGAATATGTTGACAAGGTGCTTAGCAGATTCAACATGAGTAATGCGAAGCCTGTGAGTACTTCTTTGCCAGTCACTTCAAGTTATTAAAGGAGCAATCACCGACCACGGAGCAGGAACGAGACCATATGGCCAAGATGCTTTATGCTTCAGCAATAGGCAGTTTTATGCATGCCATGGTTTGTGCCAGACCGAACATTGCACATGTAGTGGGAGTTGTGAATAGGTACATGAGCAATCCAGGCAAGTAGCATTAGGAGGCAGTGAGGTGGATTCTCAAATATCTGAGAGGTACTACGGGTTTAACACTGTGTTTTAAGAAGTCAGACTTGGGATTACAAGGCTATGTTGATGTTGATATGGCTAGAGACATTGATGGCAAAAAGAGTACCACCGGTTATGTCTACACTTTGGGTGGCATAGCAGTTAGTTGGGTATGGAAGCTGCAAAAGATAGTTGCACTCGCTACAACAGAAGCAGAGAATGTGGTAATGACAGAAGCGAACAAGGAGATGATTTGGTTATAGTCATTTCTGGAAGAACTAGGTCACAAGCAGGAAAGGAGCGCGTTACACAGTGACAGTCAAAGCGCCATTCACATGGCAAAAAATCCTACATTTCATGCTAGGTCAAAGCATATATAGTTGCGGTATCACTTCATCAAGTCGGCTTTGGAAGATAGGGTGCTAAAGCTTGAAAAGATTCTTGGGAGTCAAAATCCAACTGATATGCTCACCAAGACGGTTCCGATTGAGAAACTGAAGTTGTGTGTAACTTCAGTTGGACTTTTCTATTAGGCGTGAGAAGTTGTTGCCACTGCAGTTGGAAACATGGTGATTGATTAGTCTCCAAGTGGGAGATCGTTAAAATGTGGAGCCAATTCAACTCAGCAGGAAGAAGAAGAAAAAAATAGTGGGGGGGCAGTGGCCGGGCTCTACGACGCCCGCCCGAGGTTCAACTAGTGCCGCGGTGCCCAGAGTCTGTCTTTTTACGATTTTTCTGTGTAAAAGTCATGTTTTAAGGGCCCAAAAAGGGAAAACTGTTAGGGTTTCTCATTAGTTGCTATTTTTCTCTTCTTTGGGGTATAAATAGACATAAGGTGGCTAGGGTTGTGTGAGTGAGTGGCATTATTTTATGTGAGGCATATTTTTGTGAGAGCTCCATTGTTGAGAGAAAAAAATTCCCACAGTGGGTGCTAGATAGAAGAGAGATTTAAGAAACACAAATTGAAAGTGTGATAAAATTTCTCTTATAATCTATAATCTCCTTCATCATAGTAGAATCTGCAGCGAGTAGAAACAGAACGTAGCCTCAAATTTGGACGAACCTGTATAAAAATTTGGTGTATCTCTTTTCTTCTTTTCTCTAATTTCTTTTTTGCAATTATTCGTTCTTGCAATCCTTAGAATTAGGAGGTGCATAATTCCCCAACAAAAGGGGATATCTTGACGATGAAGGTCTCGATGGTGTCTTCAACGTCGGAGGCAACGTCTTTGACCTTTAAGACCTAATTTTGAACTCGCTCATCACACTCCTACTCGCGATCGACTTCCTTTAGAAAGCAGTGCATCTGCATGAGCTTGCTCGTTGCACTCCTGCTTGCGATCGGCTTCCTTCAAGAAGCACTGCATCTGCATGAGCTTATATCGGAGACGGTCAATGTTGTCCTTCACGGCGGCTAAGGAGGAGGCTTCATGGGTGAGTAGCTTCGAGGTTCGTTCTACTGCTAGAGATACAATGGACTTTGCCAACTTCAACGACACGAATTTCAACATTTGAGTAAAGTAGAACAAGTTGAAAACCAAGGATTTAGATTAAAAAAAAACTCCGTTTAGTGAGAGATAGTAAATCTAAAAATGAACTCTAAAAATTTGAGTACGTTCTGTCTGAATTGTTTTTCATGAGCTCTAAAATAAAGCACGAGAGGTGACGACTAGTTGACTAATAACAAACTTGAAGACAGAAATAGAAGCCGACCAGTCAACAATGACTTCGTTGACTCTTTTTGAAGGGGACTTCACTGACATTTTTAAGCACAATTATTTTAATTCTCTTTTGGCCGTCTGTTTGGCATATTTAAGCTAATTTTTTAAACTTTGAATCTAAAAAATTCTTTAGATAAATATTTATTTTTTTTCAAAATTTAAATCAAATGAATTCTTTAAATCTAAAAGTTCTTAGAGTTATACTCTCCCCTTAAATTTTTTTGGACTCAGATCTTGATATTCTCTCTGATATTTGTAAAAAAAAATATCATAACTTTTTTATTTGATATTTGATTGAACAGATTCTTGTTTCATTACGTTCCTAATAAAGCGAAGAATAAATAAAGATTCATATTGTATATTTTTTAATATCATCAGCATTAAGATTTTGTTAGATTTGTTAACTAATCAAAAACTTTTTTCACTATCTATCAAACACAAATTTCAATTTTATTCCATATTTAGAATAAAACTTTAAATGTTCATCCAAACTTAATTTGAATAGCAATTTAAATCACACAACTCAAATCAATACAATTCGAATCTATCTAATAAACAGACCCTTTGTATAATTAATGGATTTTTTTTATCTTTTTGTTTATTTTATTATTTTAAAGGATGTGGATAATAGCACGGTGCAATGGGTCAAGAAGAGTTTGACCTGTATTAGTTGGTTGCCAAATAGGTCGTTTCGTACATTAGTTGTAGCTAAAGTTTTAATGTAAATGCTTTATACTTTAACAGTTTTTTGTTTTTTATTGTAACTGCTACAAGATTTACATTGTTCACAGGTTAAAACTGATGAGTTGAAACTAAAATGATAAACGGACACTAAAAAAATGTTGAACATAGAGAATTTGTCACGTTTGGTTCATTTATTTAGTGCAATTCAAACTGCATAGCGATTACAGTTTGAATTGGTGAAATTGAGAGTGTAAATTAAACTGAACAGCTCAACTCATAGCTTAACTCCACATTGATATTAAAATTTCAAACTAATATTGAACAATGTTTTGACAACCACATATTCGTATTTGCGATTTTATACTGTTATTTTATATTTTTTTCAATTAAAAAATTCATATATATTTTTCAATTAAAATTCATCTCATAATTTAAACTACAATTTTCTACAATTATCCAAACACAAATTTAGTTTTTACTATACATCTAAACATCAGTGCATATTATAGTTCAACTTACGTGGTTTGGATTTTTCTATTTAAATAAAAAAAGTTCAAATCAATACAAATTCACGAACTAAACTAAGTACTAAACGGGATATATTATTCAAAATAGGTAGATAGTAGACGCGATAATATCATTACTAATCTGTTCAATATTGTTAGTAATAATGTCGTTATTCTAAATCAATACAAGTAAATTAAAATCATTAATCTGTATTCTGTGGTGAAAAGATAGTTATAACGTAAAAATACTTTGACTTTAACGAGTAATATGTTAAAAACCAAGTTTGATATAAAATTAATCATGAAATAAAATTTCTTAGCATTGCTTTGAAGTGCATAATGCTAAAAATAGCAAAGCATGAAGATGAAAAAAAAAAAGAGTAAAGAACTATTGTAATTGAAGTTGGTTTTTTAAAGATTATAAATAAACTGATAACTTTATCTTTTAAATAATAATAACAAGTATTATTTTGTCTAAAAAAAACATGTTTTAAAGTTAAGGAGGTGAATATAAAGAACTATTGTTTAAAAGATATAACAAATACATTTTAAAGTTTGGGGATATTTTGATACAAGTGATATTATTCAGAGAGAATTCGTAAAATTTGTCCTTCTTTTTCGAGTAAAAAATTTTGAAAATTTTTATGGATGATAAGATAATTTGAACCACTAATAGCATATAGTATTCAGTCGTCGGATTAATTTTTTAACGGTTTAATCTGCGTTGTTTATGTTAAAAATTTACACCGTGTAATATAAAAATGCTTCCAATCACATATCAAATCGTTTAAAAGTTAATTCATTGATTTAGACACTTTTCAACAGTGGTGCAAAATTGTCTTCCAATTGTAAGAATTCCCTAAAATTTTAATATTCACACATGTTTTCGCTAAAATAAATTTCTAAAGCTGTCAATGTCTACATCTACATTGTCAAAATATTATTAACCACTTTATCAATCAAATCTATAACTTTTTTGACTTGAAATCCATCTAGCATCAATATTTGTTATTTGTACTTATATTTTAAAAAAAAAAAAAACAACATGAAATGGTTGTCTGGAAAACCTGAATCTTGAAAATTTGATTGTGATGTTTAACAAGAGTCCGTTCAAGAACATAGTTTGAACTTACATATTTTTATTCAAATCAACTTTCTTATAGAGTTTTTCTTATAAAATTTGCAAATGTTGGTTTTGCCTATGTTCTCTACTAAAATGAAAAAAGTACAATGAAATTTATCCCTAGCCCTAAAAAAAATTCCCAAAAATATTTTCTTTTCTCTTTTTTTTAACTTAAAATTTTTTCACGTTAAGTAAGAGCCCGTTTGAAATGACTTATTTGAAATTGTTTTTGTTTTTTTATTCAAAAGCTACTTATGAGCTCATTTGAGTGATTCATGAAAAAGCATTTATGGCTTTTATAACCATTTATTAGAGAAGTCAAGTCAAAGATGCTTATGAAAAAAAGACTTATGAAAAGCATTTTTTATTTACACTTTTTGACTTTATATTTAAGAATAACAAATTAAGAATTCTATTTATATTCTTGAATTGTTACTTTTTATATCAACAAAAGCTTTTGACTTATTTAATCAGACAAGTTCAAAAGTTTTTCTAAAATCAAAAAGCACTTTTTCGGGCACCATTTAGTGCCTATTTGAAAGGGCTTTCTAAAAGCTACTTTTGACTTTTTGAGTTCAAAAGTTGCTTCTGGAAGTATTTAAATGACTTGTCAGAAGTGCTTTTGCTTTCCAGAATTGCTTTATGTGAAAGCTATAAAATGTAGTTTATTAAAAAAACACTTTTGAAATTTGTATAAAAGTATTAATAATACATTTTAAGCTTAAATATAACATTTTATAACTTAAAAAAAATTAAAACCTTATTAACCTCTTAAAGCTCTTTTAAAATTATAGTTCAAAACTTAGTTTTTTTCTTTTACCGACTAAAAATAGAATAAAAAACTGTGCCTAACAAACTCTTATTTGAAAGAGTGGTAGGAACTGTTGGTTAGAACCACTTTAATTGTAGCAATTAAGAGCTTCACACTATAACAATTTTTTTTATTATTACATATAAAATTTTTTTACTATTTATAATTGAGTTTATAACGTGACTTATGATTTATGGATCCCATCACTCAACTAAACAGCCCTTTAAACTTAACTTTTTCTCCCCATCTTCTACGGTTTGCAAGCAAAAGACCCTCGGCGGCTTCTTCGAGATTGCACTTCGATCTAACAAAAAAATAATAATAATAAAAATGTAGCTTCTGTGAGAAGTTTCACTTTTATTTAAATGGCCCGAGGCCCGTTGGCAGCAAAAGCCCCGCGCCTTTTCGTTTCTGTGAATGGGAAAGCACGAATCTCGACCTTCGGCATTCTATTGTAGCAGTCGCAGAGCAAATCAAATTCTTATTAAAAAAGAAAGAGAGAAAGAAGATGAAGACGAAGACGAAGCAACTGCACGGTCGCCATTTTGAGCCGAAACGGCAAAAAAAAAAAAAAAAAAACCCTGAGTCACCCCCAATACATTTTGGACACGTGTTTCGGTTGTTTTGGCGGGAAACCGGTTGGCTTATGTAGACTTTAACAGAGAACTAGTGTTGGTTTTCTCCTAATTTTCTAGGCTTTTTTCCCCTCTTCTGTGCGTCTCTTCTACCTGTGAGTTTTAATCCATTTCTTTTCCTTTTTATGGATTTAAAAAAGGGTCTGCCAAGCACTTGGTTTTTTATTTTATTTTACATTTTATGGAAAGACAGACTAAATGCAGCTTCTGTCGATTTTGGCAAATTGAACTACTAGTAGTACAATGTTTCTTTGCTTTCTTTTATATATGTATATATATGCAAGTTTGAACTCCTAGTAGTACGATGTTTCTCTGCTTTCATTTATATATTTATGTGTGTGTGTGTGTGTGTGTGTGTATATATGCAAGTTGAACTACTAGTAGTACAATGTTTATCTGCTTTCATTCAACTCATGTTCATTCTTTTAGGGTCTAAATGGCGGATCCAAAAAAGCCAAAGAGAGAAGAAAGCCATCAATTTGAGGAGAACTCTCTGTTTTATGAAGAACATTATGAGGGTAATTTATAATAAAAAGCTAATTTCTAATTATTGATAATTTAGTAAAGAAGAAGAA
>CAMOHE010037406.1:44959-72456 GCA_946598075.1 Artocarpus hirsutus
GTGTAAATTAAACTGAACAGCTCAACTCATAGCTTAACTCCACATTGATATTAAAATTTCAAACTAATATTGAACAATGTTTTGACAACCACATATTCGTATTTGTGATTTTATACTGTTATTTTATATTTTTTTCAATTAAAAAATTCATCTATATTTTTAAATTAAAATTTCTCTCATAATTTAAACTACAATTTTCTACAATTATCCAAACACAAATTTAGTTTTTACTATACATCTAAACATCAGTGCATATTATAGTTCAACTTACGTGGTTTGGATTTTTCTATTTAAATAAAAAAAGTTCAAATCAATACAAATTCATGAACTAAACTAAGTACTAAACGGGATATATTATTCAAAATAGGCAGATAGTAGACGCAATAATATCATTACTAATATGTTCAATATTGTTAGTAATAATGTCGTTCTTCTAAATCAATACAAGTAAATTAAAATCATTAATCTGTATTCTGTGGTGAAAAGATAGTTATAACGTAAAAATACTTTTAGACTTTAACGAGTAAATATGTTAGAAACCAAGTTTGATATAAAATTAATCATAAAATAAAATTTCTTAGCATTGCTTTGAAGAGCATAATGCTAAAAATAACAAAGCATGAAGATGAAAAAAAGAGTAAAGAACTACTGTAATTGAAGTTGGTTTTTTAAAGATTATGAATAAACTGACAACTTTTTCTTTTAAATAATAATAACAAGTATTATTTTGTCCAAAAAAATATGTTTTAAAGTTGAGGAGGTGAATATAAAGAACTATTGTTTAAAAGATACAACAAATACGTTTTAAAGTTTGGGGATATTTTAATACAAGTGACATTATTCAGAGAGAATTCGTAAAATTTGTCAATCTTTTTTGAGTAAAAAATTTTGAAAATTTTTGTGGATGAGAAGATAATTTGAACCACTAATAGCATATAGTATATCAGTCGTCGGATTAATTTTTTAACGATTTGATCTGCGCTGTCTATGTTAAAAATTTATAATGCATAATATAAAAATGCTTCCAATCACATATCAAATCGTTTAAAAGTTAATTCGTTGGTTTAGACACTTTTCAACAATGGTGCAAAATTGTCTTCCAATTGTAAGAATTCCCTAAAATTTTAGTATTCACACATGCCTTAGCTAAAATAAATTTCTAAAGCTGTCAATGTCTACATCTACATTGTCAAAATATTATTATCCACTTTATCAATCAAATCTATAACTTTTTTGACTTGAAATCCATCTAGCATCAATATTTGTTATTTGTACTTATGTTTAAAAAAAAAAATCAACATGAAATGGTTGTTTGGAAAACCTGAATCTTGAAAATTTGATCGTGACGTTTAATAAGAGTCTGTTCAAAAACATGGTTCGAACTTACATGTTTTTATTCAAATCAACTTTCTTATAGAGTTTTTCTTATAAAATTTGCAAATGTTGGTTTTGACTATGTTCTCTACTAAAATGAAAAAAGTAAAATAAAATTTACCCCTAGCCCTAAAAAAAATTCCCAAAAATATTTTCTTTTCTATTTTTTTTAACTTAAAATTTTTTCACGTTAAACAAGAGCCCGTTTGAAATGACTTATTTGAAATTGTTTTTGTTTTTTTATTCAAAAGTTACTTATGAGCTCATTTGAGTGATTCATGAAAAAACATTTATAGCTTTTATAAGCATTTATTAAAGAAGTCAAGGCAAAAATGCTTATTAAAAAAAGACTTATGAAAAGAATTTTTTATTTACACTTTTTGACTTTATATTGAAGAATAACAAATTAAGAATTCTATTTATATTCTTGAATTGTTACTTTTTATATCAACAAAGGATTTTGACTTATTTAATCAAACAAGTTTAAAAGCTTTTCTAAAATCAAAAAACACTTTTTCATGCACTATTTAGTGCCTATTTGGAAGGGCTTTTTAAAAGTTGCTTTTGGCTTTTTGAGTTCAAAAGCTGCTTCTGGAAGTGTTTGATGACCTGTCGGAAGTGCTTTTGCTTTCCAGAATTACTTTATGTGAAATCCATAAAATGTAGTTTATTAAAAAAATACTTTTGAAATAGACTTTAAAATTTGTATAAGGGTATTAATAATACATTATAAGCTTAAATATAACATTCTATAACTTGAAAAAAAATTGAAACCTTATTAACCTCTTAAACCTCTTTTAAAATTATAGTTCAAAACTATAGTTTTTTTTTTTTACCGACTAAAAATAGAATAAAAAACTATGCCAAACAAACTGTTATTTGAAAGGGTGGTAGAAACCGTTGGTTAGAACCACTTTTATTGTAGTATATAAGAGCTTTACATTATAGTAATTTTTTTTATTGTTACATATAAAAGCTTTTTACTATTTATAATTAAATTTAGGATAGAAACTATACATCCCACCTATCAACTAAACAACCATTTAGGGGGTGTTTGGCAAAGTGGTAGGAACTGCGGTTCCCACCACAAAATCAGTTATAAACAGTAAAAAGCTCTGATATGCTACAGTAATAATAATAAAAAATTACTACAGTGTAAAGTTCTCATATGCTACAGTAAAAGTGGTTTTCACCATTGATTTCCACCACCTTACAAACACTCTATTAAACTTAACTTTTTCTCCCCTTCTTCTACGGTTTGCAAGCAAAAGACCCTCGGCGGCTTCTTCGAGATTGCGCTTCTATGTAACAAAAAAAAAAAAAATGTAGCTTCTGTGAGAAGTTTCACTTTTATTTAAATGGCCCGAGGCCCGTTGGCAGCAAAAGCCCGGCGCCTTTTCGTTTCTGTGAATGTGAAAGCACGAATCTCGACCTTCGGCATTCTACTGTAGCAATCGCAGAGCAAATCAAATTCTTATTAAAAAAGAAAGAAAGAAAGAAGATGAAGACGAAGACGAAGCAACTGCACGGTCGCCATTTTGAGCCGAAACGGCAAAAAAAAAAAAAAAAAAAAATCTGAGTCACTCCCAATACGGTTGGGACACGTGTTTAGGTTGTTTTGGCGGGAAACCGGTTGGTTTATGTAGACTTTAACAGAGAACTAGTGTTGGTTTTCTCCTTATTTTCTAGCCTTTTTTTCCCCTCTTCTGTACTCTCTTCTACCTCTGTGAGTTTTAATCCATTTCTTTTCTTTTTTATGGATTTAAAAAAGGGTCTGCCAAGCACTTGGTTTTTTATTTTATTTTACATTTTATGGAAAGACAGACTAAATGCACCTTCTGTCGATTTTGGCAAATTGAACTACTAGTAGTACAATGTTTCTCTGCTTTCTTTTATATATATATATGCAAGTTGAACTCCTAGTAGTACGATGTTTCTCTGCTTTCACTTGTATAGTTATGTGTGTGTATAGATATATATGCAAGTTGAACTACTAGTAGTACAATGTTTATCTGCTTTCATTCAACTCGTATCCATGCTTTTAGGGTCTAAATGGCGGATCCAAAAAAGCCAAAGAGAGAAGAAAGCCATCAATTTGAGGAGAAATCTCTGTTTTATGAAGAACATTATGAGGGTAATTTATAATAAAAAGCTAATTTCTAATTATTGATAATTTAGTAAAGAAGAAGAAATAGCCAAGTTGTAAAGCCATGTGCCCTAAAGTTTCCAACTTTTCCTTTAAATTTTGCCCCTTTCATGTTCAACTCTTCTGTTTCATCAATTTTATTATTTGTGTGTATAATCTTTATATATGATATGGATTTGACAAAATTGTTTCAAATTGTTTCTCTAACTTAAAGTGATATGAAGATCGAAGATCTTCTCCTGATGTTATTTGAGAATTGCCTTCTTCTTTTTTTCGCATTTTATATGTTCTTGTTCGGAGAGGGGTCATCTACTTTCTACTATTGTCTCATACAAACAACACGGAGGATGCAATTTTTATATGTTCTTGACTTGCAATCATGTGTTGATCAGCTCTGAAGAAGGCTCGAGAAATTATTGCGCAACAGAGTTTGAAGCTTCTGCAGCGGGCAGATGAAGTTGGCAAGATGAAGGCTAGCCAAAATGAGAATGAGATGAGAATATTACTCATTGAGACGAAAAAAGTAAGCTTCTTTTCTTATTAGCATCTCAAGAGATCATCGCAAGTTCATGAGTTAATTTGTTCGGGGAAACATTTAGTTCTCTAGTTTTGCTTATTCTTATGGTTTTTGGGTTACTTCAAGGCTATTTTTGCTTCTTCTTGTTATCCGAAACCATTGAAATTTATGCATCTTTTCATAAATATTTATAAGAGTTTTTCATTTGCTTATGAGTATCATTTTAGACTGGGATATATTGACCTTATTATGGTTACTATGTTTAACATGCTTGCTGTGCTTGTTGCTGGCGAAAGATCGAGGCAATGCTCAAACTGTTGAGAGACGAAGAGGAAGCTGGAGAGACTGAAGATACAGAAGCCTTGGGAGATGCCCTAATCGCTAAGGAGGGAGCAAAAGATGATGAGATTTGCGAAGCTCGAGAACTTTTGATTGATGTACTGTGTAACATAAATGTGATCGGATGCTTATTTACTTGTTGATGTCGTCTTGTTTATAATAAGTGGATTTTCTGTACTTCAAGTTGTTGTTTAAAGATTTTAGACATAATGCACGCTGACGATTTGGTAATATCGTATTTCAATAGAACAGTTTATCCACGGACTTGGTGATGAAAATGATTTAATCATTGTTGAATGACTTGTGTAATCAAACTCAACTTTCGACGAAATTGGTGTTGATTATGTGACTTGATTATAGGGTCTGATGGAAGTGGAGCATCCCAATACTATTGCTATTGGTGTTAAGAAAATGGGAGTAATCGACTGTAAGCCGTTCTATGCAGCAGTTAAGAGAAAGTCTAAGAAGGAGGATGCACTAAGCGTTGCCTTGAACATGTGCGCAATGTGGAATGACCGCATAAGGGATCCACGCTGGAAACCTTTTAAAGTTGTCGAGGTTGAGGGAAAATCTGTGGTATGTTATTCTTCTACTGAATTTAATTGTTGAAGGATTATATCGTGTTCTTCCTTGCGGGTGTTGTCAGATAAAGCTTTTAAGGATTTCCCTTTTTCTTTTATTGTTCTTAATCGAAAGCATATGATAAGGTACTAATTTTCATGTTCTTTTTCTCTTCTTTTTTCTTGTTCTTGTTCTTGTTCTTCCTTTTTTCTTTCTTTTTTTTTTTTCCCCTGCCGTACGAGAATACCTGCTAAAACTTAAGCTTGAACTATACTTACTGTAAACATGTCTACAAATCACCAATTTCTTATTTCTTTGTTTTATTTATCTATTTATTTATTTTTGCTTCCTCTGCTCTTGTTTAATATATATTCTGACGATTCAGGAAGTTGTCAATGATGGTGATAAAAAATTAGTAACATTGAAGAAGGAAATGGGTGAAGAAGTACACAATGCAGTCACCAGAGCCTTGACTGAGCTGAACGAGTACAATCCGAATGGTCGTTACCCCGTAGCGGAGCTTTGGAATTTTAAGGAAGGAAGGAAAGCGACCTTAAAAGAGGGAATTGCTTTCATTTTGAACCAAAGGGTACAATGGAAGCCTTCCCAACAACGTAAAAGCGCAAGGTTTGGTATTTCTTTAATTCTTTAGTTATGTTTGGCTATATGGGAAAATGCAATTGCAAAACAATGATAAAATGAGTTACGTGATCCTATTTCATATCTATATACTTGCTTCTTTGGCAGGCTATTACCATAACAAGCCTTGGAAGTAAAAAAAGGCTCTTTTAGTTTCTTTTTGGATGGAGAATTTTGATTCAAGGTTTAAGATGGTCTGTAATTAAGCTTTCTTTTGGATTAAACGTAGACTTAAACTTGTTTTTTTGTACTCAAAGGACACAGCGCCGTAGCTGTGCAATTTTTTTTTTGCATTTTCGTTTCTGTAGTTCAATTAAATTACATTTTGGCCATGTTCTAGAACTTTTACCTGGCACAATTCCGCACTTGATATCTGATTCATGTAATCTGTTGTCGAACACCATCCATGATTTAACACTAACTTAGAAAAGTTACCGTTTATGTGATTCATTAGAAAACTAATAAAATTTTGACAATGAGTGGACGAGAAAGACATATTATTCATAAAGTGTTCGGTTCGTTAGAGTAGTAGCTTGTAAAAGATATGTATGCTGCTGAACCATGAAGAACAAACTAGTAATCATTTTGTTCAAGTAGTTATTGCCTTGCAATAAGTACAGTTCTTAACAATTAAATTTTTGTAAATTTCTCTTAGATTGTTTTACTTCTTTTTTAATTCTTCATGGTTTTGATATCATATGACTGTTCAAAATAGTTTTTTTTTTTTTTTTATTTCCTCTTTGTATGTTTATGTTTGTATGAATATATATAGCAGCCCTTGTATCTTGTTTGTCTTGTATAATTGCTATATTTTTTTTAGCTAATATGCAAAGGTTGTTTTACCGTAATCTTTGTTTCTCCGAGGCATGCTAAAAAACACAACGAAATTTCAAGCTTTGATTTATAACTGAGAAATACAAAATGAATGGTCATTGTCTGAAGAACGCATATAGTTGATAAAATAACAAATAAAAAATAAAAATAAAATAAAAATAAAATAAAAAAAGAAGGAAGCATATAGTTGATGAAATCGATTTTGCCTTTACAACCAAGAATGTGATCCGTCCTCGCCAGTCGCAATTTGGTGAAATTAGCCATTTATCAGCTTCCAAACATTCCACGTTCTTGACGATGAATCCTGCCTGCATATATTTGAGATCAAACAATACTATAAGAAACGTGGAACTTTCTAGGGCAGCTATATCTAAGCAAACAATCTCAAGCAGAAGAGTCTCAAGTAAAAGTTTCTTGTGAAGAAAGGCAATCGGCTTTCTTCCCTTCCGAATAATGTGGTAAATGTGTAATTATTGAGTTGTAAAACACACTTTCTTAAATTAGAAAAGCTGTTAAAACTTTTTTAATTTGATGGTTGAAGGTTATGGGCATGAAGAGATATTGGAGAGTGGGTTACGGATACTCTCTTAATCATGGCAATTAACATAATGACCTAAAACCCAAGATACTAGCTATAGTCGATTTCATCTTAAAGTTAACCTATTAGAAGAGATGGCTAAACGTCGTTTTAGATCTATTCTCATTTACATTGCCTCACCAATACGGTCCTTTTGTTTACACACACTAAACAAAAATAATTGTAAACCCTAGTTATTTGAATTTCACTAATATGTTGTATAATATATTAAAATTCTAATAATTTTTTAAAGACCCTTGCCTTTTACAAGATTTCTCAAAGTGTCAAGTTTGAGCCTCCGGACATGCAATAGATCATGGTTAGCCCATGAAATATCGACTACAGCCAAACGATCATTACCTTTTGCCTAGATATTTGAAGAATTTGAGATTAGGCTTATAAACATTGATATTCTTAACAAAATCACCAATATTGTATTCGACCCACAAATACGCACGTTCAATCACAGAGCTACCACACACAAGAACTTGAAGCAAATCTGGAGGCCCCAAAAATACGTTACAGCGACGAAGGACCGTCAACTTTTCGAAACCTTTAAACGTTGCGGCGGGAGATCTCAACGAGCAATTACATAACTCCAAATTGGTCAAATTTTGGCAAAAAACCACGGTAGACGGCACGGCTACAAGAGACAAGTCTTTGATATGGCTGCCTGATAGACGAAGAATCCAACGATCTATGTCGCGTTCAGGAAGACCTTAGCGAAACAACTTGAACTGCTTTTGGTCCTGGATGAACTTGAACTGGCATATTGGACCAACGTGGTGCGAGAGAACATGATTAATTCCATTGATCATAAGATCAGGAGGAAAATCATCGAAAACAATAGATGTCTCGTTCAATTCATTCATGACTTTGAATGTCATAATTCAACAGATAGGAGTTCAAAATATAAAGGACTACAAGGGCACTTGAAATACAACTCTTATCTATTATTATCGTTATCTTGGTAGAAAATTCCATTTACAAGGACGACAAAACAAGTGTTAAAATTCAACGCTAGAAAATTCGAAGTAGAGAGCGTAAGAAAATGGTCTTGATTCTTGAATTACATTGATTTTATAGATACTTCAGTTTTCAAACGAGCAAAAAATTATCATTCAAACTATCTACAAGAATGAGTGTTCTTAGTTCAGATAACCTACCTCAAATTATCATTCAAACCAATTTTATCATAAAATCTCAATTTCAAATTAATTCAATTCAATTTTTGGTTTGAATTATGTTCTTAAACACCTTGAAAGAAGATGAAAGTAAAAAAAGGAGATTTTTTTTTTAAATGTTATTTAATAGAAAAGAAAAATGTGTAAAGAAAAATGTGTGATCTTTTTATTTTATTTTTTTAAGATTCTGGTCTTTTATATTTCTTTTTCTTTTTCTTTTTCTTTTCTTTTTAAGGGGATGTGAAGTTTTATTTTATCATTGTTATGTCGCTTCCGTGTTTGTCGTCGTTTTCTTAGTTTTCTATGTTTTTGTCGTTTTTCATGAGATATATCGGTTGTGTGCTTCCACTGTCGTGGAAAAATGTAAAAAAATGACTTTTTTTTTTTTTTTGGCTTGCCTCGTCAAGTATTCCTATCACATAGTAAAAGAATGCGTATTCGATAGAATGATTAAAACTAACCGCTTTATTTTAAGAATTATAAGAGTTTTATATTATAATAATTTTTTATTATAATGGTTGAAATTTTATATTATTTATAGTTATAATTAATAATTCTAAATGGCTATCAATCTTATTAGGATATGGTAAAAAAAAAGGGTTAAAACTAAAAAGGCTCATGGTATTCCCTAAAAAAACACTTCAAAAAAAATTGTACTTTGTTTTTGAAAATTAATAGAATATTCGAAAGGGTAGCGAGAACCGTTAGTTATAACCACTTTTATTGTAGCATACAAAAACTTTATATTGTAGTAATTTTTTTTGTTATTATAGCATGTAAGAGTTTTACACAATTTATAATTAGCAAAAAAATGAAAACTACTTTTACCAAACACAAGATAAAAAAGAGTTAACTAACGACACCTTTCGAGTTCTTCCTGTTCTGCACTTTCATTAATCATTACAAGCTTGAAAACCAAGTACTCATTGTGTAGACCAACAAGAAAGAAAGATTAAAGAAAAATGTCTGTTGGAATTCCAAGGTTCTAAATTATCAATTTCACAACTGAATTTAAACTGTCGCTCTCCATAAACTGAGAAAGGAAATTATAATTTGAGATTGAGATATAGCTTCATTGCACATTAGACCAAAGCAGGGCAGTTTCGTGAATGAGAGCATTTATACAACAACCTCTGATGAGCCCACTTGAGAAAAATTAGCAAAACGAAAACGAGCTTGTCTTTTGGTTTCAGAATCACCCCCGTCTCCTTGTGGGTCAGTCCAGTGGATTATTTTTGTGTTCTCGTTAATGTTAATTTTCTTGATATTTAACCATATTAATTGATGGTTGATAATCAGCCCAATTGTATGGATTTTTTTTGGTCAACTTCTTTTCCTATTATACTATCAAAAAACTTCTTTTCTTAGTTAATTATAAGCATGCAAGTTTTACTTCTCGAATGCACACATGAATTTTCACACAACATATGTCAGTTCTCAGGTTCAAACACATATAAGCGAACAAACTTGATTACTCTCAAGGATCAAAGTGAAAGGTTTGTGTGGCCACTGACAGGGATGACGGTTAGCATTCCTATTAGACAGGTAGAATGATAAGAAATTCAAGTAGAATGAAAAGAAATTCAAGTTAGTTAAGAATGATAATAAGAAGCTCATAATTGAAAGTTCATAATTGAGTATAAATGGAATCTTATATTATAATATTACTTGGATTCCTTTTAAGTAATGTTTTTATGAAGAACGTTTAATGAAAGACGTTTAAAAAATGTTTTATAAGAAACATTTTTGAAAAACATTTTACAAGAAAGTTTTTTAAAAATGTTTTAATGTTTTGTGAGATACTGTTTAAATTTATTGAGCATAAGCTCATTATAAGTTTTTTCATACTGTAGGTCGTTCTACGGGAGACCAATAAGACTCGTTGAAGAGCTTGGTGTTACGGTGAACAGATGAAAATGTTCGGTATGGATACGTCTACGGTAGTTTTCTATTGTACAAGTGAAAATTTTTCACTGTAAGTCAAATTTTGAGCTATGTTTCAATTTGTGTTGCAATAAAAGTCGTAATAGTTTTAAAATAAATTTTAAGAAAAAAAGAAAAAAATTATCCAGCATCTTTTTACAAATTATCCAACATCTTTTTACTAAGTAAGTAAGATTAAAGTTATAAAAATGATGTTTAAGAAAGTTAAATAATAACTGAAAAAGAAGAGGTGTTATAAAAAGGCTGGGGATCTGATGTGTGATGTGTTGGGGGAGGAGAAGGGAAAGAAAGAGAGGGGGAGAAGAGGAAGATGGTGGACAGAGATAGCAGAAGCGGTTGTTAAAGGGGATCGTTGAAGGGGTTTTGTTGGAGATGTTGAAGAAGAAGATGATGTGGGTCTTTTGGGTATGAATGTTTTTTTAATTTAGTTTAGTCAAATATGTGATTGAAAATGTAAATATATATATATATACATATATATATATATATATATAACATTTTACTAAAACACTCTTGAAAGTCAGTCATATGCATGGCACGTGGTGGACAAATAAATGGACTTTAGATATCTTTGTTCTTTTACACTTTTTTTACGAGTTTAAGGTCAATTAAACTAAAAAAAATGAAGACGAATAAGTTGCCTTATTCCTTTTAAATAGTTCGAAGCTAGTCGAACAATTTACTCAAAAACAAAATCCTACAGGTCAATTACATTTTCAGTTTCTACTAAAAAATTCTCCCCAAAATAATTCTTACACGAAACATAAATAGATTCTTTACTGTTCCTTCTTTTTCTCGTGCAAGTAAGGCCAGTAATTTGGGTCACGACACGATGACACGACACGAACCTGACACGAAAAATGCTGGTTAAGGTTGAAAAAATAGGCCTCGGGTTGGAATTGGGTTGAACCCGTTTGACCCACACAAAAAAGGGGTTGGGTTCGGGTCGACCCGAATCAACACAAAATCAACCCGAAATAACCCGTAAAAAAGTGTCGAAATCATGTTTACTCAAAAATAGACCTGAAAATTGTTAATCAACCCGTGTAACTTAAATTGAACTCGTGTGACTTTAATGCAACCTATATAACCTGAAATTAATTTTAATGTGTCAAATTAGTCTAACATTTGTTGTATATCCAACTTAATATAATTCCAATTTCTAACATATTTGTTTTTGTTAAACTTATACAAAGTTTTGTTAACTTTTTTGATGGTTTTGTTTTGTTGGGTTATTGTTTATTTTGTAGGCTTATTGTTGGATCTATCGTGTTGCGGGTCATTGAGTTTAACAGGTCAGTATGTTATGTCAATACGAACCTGCACAAAGTAGCATATTGGTGGGTTGCATGGGTCGGGTCAGGTCAACTTGTCTACACGTTAAGTCGTGTCTAGGTTGGGCTTTTTTTGACCCATCAGGTCACGGGTCGGGTTAAGATTAACGTATTGACTGTTTAAATAAGGGCTCAACTAGACCCAAACTTGACCCGTGGACCCGAATTGCCAACCTTACGTGCAAGTGAGGAAGAGTCTTTTGACGTGTGAAAGAAGAAAAACTTTTAGTCGAGAGAGAAATCCGGTTTTGGCGCATGGGAAAAGAAGGCTTCGAAATGGTGAGTTCAATTGAATTATTTAATTTTATGCATGAGAAAGGATGTTTTGTTCTTGAATGGTAATGGGTTTTTTCTGTAAAATGCGCTTGGTTGCTTTGATGACTCATTCTTCATTATGCTTTTCATTTTTCTCGATTGCACAGAAAATGTGGGTTTTCTTCGTGCTCCTCTCCAATCCATTTTGTTGCCTGCTCATTTACTAACAAGTACTTATATATATATATATATATATTTATATTTGTCATTCCAACAAGATTTACATATTTGAACTTCAGTTTTCTTGCTAGTAATTGCTGGGTCCTCAAATATATAAATGTCTGAAATGAGGAAGTTCAATTGTCAAAAGGAGCAGAACAATGAGCGTCAAACCATTGAGAGACTTGGAAAGGAAATTGATTTCAAGAATCACCAGTTGTTGGAGTTGGAGCACAAATACAACGACACGAATGCGCTTTTTCGCAAAGTCGTTATAGGTCTAACAGAGGCCATTAATGCCAGAGAAAGAAACTTGTTTGGAAATGGAGCAGAAGTCCTATGAGTCCTCCATGGCTAACAGAGAGTCGGTAAGTGAGAAAGAGAAGCTGCTGAAACAGTACAGCTCAGGTAATTTTGTATTTCTTTGAACTACAACTTTGTAATAGTACAAAATGCTTTTTGGAGAATAACATTGTTTGCTTAATTCGAGTATGTACACCCAAATTGTCTTTGCATTTTTCCAATTATCTTTTGAGGTTTTGTGCAGAAATGGGTTTGATGCAGTCAATAAACAGAAAGCTGGAGCAAGCTGTGGAGAGTCAAAAGAAAGAACTTGGGCGGCGAGCCGATGAGTTGCGGGAAATCAAAATACAAAATGATAAGGTGCAGACAGATCTCAAAAATGAGATTGCAAAGGTACGTATATGATTATATGAGGAGCCTGTACTATTCTCTTTGGAAAGTTTATGAATGCAAATGCCCTTTAATTGTTGTGGTTGGTATTGTTAATGTACTAGTATTTGACTTGGATTTTGACTTGATGGATGTGGAGTTTTGTTCCTTTTGTTAGTCTATAAACTTTAATCACTGAATATACTATGTTTGTCTGTCTTTTGCACCAGATCCATGCTATGGAATTCGTAATTTTACCTTGCTTTCAGTCCATTATCATGGAAGAATAGTAAATCTCAGTTACTGTAGTTTCCATGTTTGTATAACTCCCAATCACCCTTTCATTTGTTCTTGTCCACGCTTTCTCGCGGATACGTTGTTAGAGTTTTATTTTTTACTAAATGAATATAAACTTGCGAACAGATTTATTTAGCTGGTTCTACCACTAATTTATATAACTGATGCAGTTGAAAGACCAATTTCAAGATCAGATCTCTGTAATTAACAGCAGCAGTTCTATTTAAGTCCTTCGAAAGGGAGATAGAGGAGAAGAATGAGGAAATTAGGGGCCTGTTTCATTAGTGGTTTTAACCATAGCTTGAATCATTTTGCTACAGTATTTTCTCTCACAAAAATTTAAATTTTCATTCAAATTCTCTATTTAAATCTATGAACCAAACAGACTCTAAATGTCTAGACCCTCAATCATATTCTGGCTGCTAGAGATTTCAAGAGTAATGAAGAACTGCAAAATTGTCGTAGAGATTTGATAGATGTAACCTATTCTTTTTTTGTTTTCTTCCTTTGTTTAAAGTTTGATTTAAGACTATTCTTTTTTACCATTAGTTCATCACCAATATGCAAATTAATATAAGGAGCTGAATCAAGTACTTTCCTGATTTTCTGTGTCGCACGGCTTGCAAGATGTGTTGAATAAGAGGACAAAACTTGTAATCAAAAGAATGGGAGAGGTGGATCAAATCCCTTTTTCAGGAGATGTGCTTGGAGAGGATTCCCAGTGAAGACCGGCAGGCTGTAGCTGCTAAAATATGTTCATGTTGGCAAGACCAAGTCCAGGATCCTCTTTGGCTTCCCTTCAAGATCGACGGCTCTGATGGCACACGAGTAAGTTTACTCTCCACATGCATAGGGCAGTTTCGGAACAAAAAGATATATCGTTTATATTACCTCCATAAAGAATGGCTGTAATATAGGCAAGACTCTCATGCTAATTTTACATGAATATTTGCTTGAAATCACTCCTGTAATTTAACTAGAAATAATAAGCGTACCGAAAACTTTAGGCTAAAATAATATTGGGGTAAAACTAAAAAGACTTGTATTGGTTATGTGGTATGGAGAGTGAAAATTACGAGTGGCCGATGTTGGAAGTCTCAGCCATTTTCTCGGTCTCCTTGATTGGTGGTCTTGGAGGTGAAGTCATGCAATTTTAATCAGTTACCCTTTTTGCTCTTGAAGATTGTTAAATTTTAAACTAGGGTCATCGCGAAAAAATTACTGCTTTATTGGAGCAATATAAATTTCCACTAATGTTATTTTCTATTTATGCCAGTTGTTGATTTCAGTTGCTTAAGTGCAGGAAATAGTTAATGAAGATAATACAAAACTGAAAGCACTGAGAAATAAACTTGGTGAGCCTGTGTACAAGGCTGTAACAAATGCAATGCTGGAGATAAATGAGTACAACCCGAGTGGACATTATGCCGTCCCAGAAATTTGGAACTCGAAAGAAAGTAGAAAGGCCAGTTTGAGAGAAGTCATTCAGTACATAATAATGCAATTGAAGAGTCAGAAGAAAAAGAGAAAGCAAATCTAATCTTGGTACCTTGCGAATTAATTTCTAATCTCAGTACCTTCTTGTATCTTTAATGGTTCTGATCCTAGTAATGAAGCTCGTTTGTTCTTTTATAACTACCGTCTTTTACGCCATTAAAGAAAATGGATAACTTAACATCTGCTTACCATGATCTGTAGGTGACTAGCTGATTTACATGCCACTCAAGTCAGAATTTGTAGTGGCTTAGACCATCTGCTCAAGGAAGTATCAAAACTTATAATGACTGATGTCCCTGTAAGTAATGTAAATACAGAAGAACTGTAGGTTAGATGCTGATTTACATGTCAGACAGGTCACTTTTGTTAAGACTAGCTTAGCCCACTTGCAACAACAAAGTACCAAACACTTTACCAATGTACTTGAGTATAGTGCAAAACAGAACTTGTTTGAGGAAATATGTTGGTTGGTAGCTCATTTTCATTGTTCTTTGTGAATGGCATAAGGAAAGTGCATATTCATCTCAGAGACTAATGTGGCATTTGAATTTGGTTTACTATGTTTCGAAACATTTTGCTATAGTGTCATCTCTTACAAATATTTGAATTTCTATTTGGCTTTTTTGTACTAAAAAGGCTATAAGTTTTCGTGTTAAACACAACAACCTAGGCAAATAAAAATTGCACGTTGAATTAGAGAGAATATTGCTAAATAGTATATTGAAAGGCAAAAAAAAAATCATAACCACAACTATGCTTGAGCAACTAGATTTGCAAACTGTTTAATTTTAATAATGATTACATATAATCATTCTAAGTTCTAACATACAAAAATATTGTTTGATTATGATATGATATGTTGGTAAGGGTATATTTTATGGCTATTCGTCATTCTTCCTCTCTCTTCAACTTATTTATGTATTGTTAGTATGTGTTCTTTGCAGAAACTTCTATTGGTCCAAATTTGCCTTTAATTTGTTTGCTACACCTAATGTGATCTTCTCTTCTTTAAAGCACATATGTTTTCACAAAGATCTCACGATAATTAGTATGATGTCTAGGGCTCAACCAAACTTTGATTTTTAAACAAATAAAAATTAGAATTATTTTGTCACTAATGAAATTAGTATTCACTTGAAGTAGCGTTGGAAAAGGAATATATATGTATGTATATTTTATGCATGTGGGCCTGTGTGAAAGGAAAGATTTAGAAAAAAAATTAAAATGAAACTGCAATTCAACTTTTTTATTATAATATTTTCTCATAAATATTTAGATTTCTGATCAAATTTTATCAACCGAGCTAGTTTTTTGTCCAAAATAAGTTCTCTTAAAAGATGTCTTGTCTTAAATTTTTGTATACATAAATTTTCTACCGGGTTATTTTTATAATTATGAAAAAATCTGGCCATTTCTTGGAAAGTATTAAATAACAATTTCATTCATTTCTTAGATATAAATTTTGGCATTTATCGGATTTATAACCTTTTCAATTCCCCACAACCCACTTCCTTTTTTTTTTTTTTTTAAAGAAAATTTTCCTACTTAATTATTGGTTCGTAAATAATACTAATTGTATTTTGGTATCCCATTTGATGGACTAAAATATTGAAACATAAAAAGTTAATTAAAAATATTTAAAAAATTTTTAAATGACATGTTCTATTATTTCACTGGACACAGCTTGAAAAAATTATAGAAAATAATATGTTTATGAAATTAATTATGTAAAAATTATAAGAATTGAAAACATTTACAATAAGTAACATATTTTTTAAAAATAAAATATTTACAAAATAAAAAGTCTATCTATTAAAAATAATTTATAGAATAAATTTTTTATTTATAATCATTTACTATAATTTTTAATACGTGCTATTTACTTGAAGGTTTATTTACGATGAAAATGATTGCTTGTTAAGCGGGGCCCACCCGGTTTATATCACATCCAAAGATTGTAATTGAGAGTCCAACACATACTGTTGAAGAGCAAAGTCAAACAATCGTGAGCCTTTGGATCCCCCGAATCTTTTTTCCAGAGCTCCAAAACCCTAACCCTTTCTCCTTCTTCTTCAATCTCTGAACCCTAATTCCATTTCACAGTCTAATTGGAACGTGGACCCCACGAAATGAGGCACAAACGAGCTGCTCGGAAGAGAGTCAATCTCGAATTCGATGCGGAGCCCTCTACATGGAACGACCAGGTCCCGGCAAAGAAAGCCGACGATGTCTTGCTCATCGACCAGGTCCCGGCGAACATAGCCGACGATGTCTCGCCCACAATACCCAAGAAAAGAAAGCTAGACGTCGCTATACAACAACAACCACCACAACAAGAATTACAACTGCTACAACACTCGGCAAACGACGAGGTAAATCTATGGTTGCTTTCGATTTCAGTTTGTTGTCGCCGAATTTTTGAATTTTTTGGGGAATTAGGGTTTTACGAACGTCGTGCGTTCGATTCGGATGTTTCTGATGCTCGAATCGCTGCTGAAATGTGCATTTGGATCTGTTAGGGCTTCTTTTTAGGGTTCTTCTTTGTGAACTCGTTCGATGTGGTCGTTTTGTTCATTCTGTGGCTAAAAAAGTTGTGTTGTTGAGCTTGATGTCAGTCATTAAAAGACAAGAGAAGAGCTTTTCCTTGGTAGGACATTCTCTGGTTTCTACTGCTGGGAAGGTTCAAATGTAAATCTCTCACTCTCCTTTTTTTTGGGTATGTTTTTGTCTCAAATTCACTCGAAGATGGCCATAATACGAAATTTCTTCGTTGGATTCTGCGTTTCTTTGCTAGCATGGTGATTCGCATATTGTTTCAAATAATTTTCTCGGTTGAATGCGTTTTTAGGAATAAGTTTCTGATTGTCCCAGTTTTTTTACTTCCACTTACTTTTGATTTACCATGTGACCGCTCAGGTTATTACAAGTATTCACCCTGGTTTCTTTCAATTTCTTTTTTTTGGGATCAATATATGTGTAGTGACTCTTGTTGAGTAAATTACTTCTTGTTTGCCCAAAACTCATTGATAGAGATCATATATTAATTAGTTTTCATAATCAGTTTTTATTTAGTTACGGATTTATGATGTTGGGGTATTTTCCCATCATCAAGTTTCCTTATGTCGTTTCGGTTTGGTTTTCTATTTCATTATCTGGTTTGCCTATAAATTTGGTTGGTACTTTTTCAATTCATAGAGAATAATTTATGAATGATTGTTGAGCGTCTTTCTCTTGAATCCTTGTTCTCTCTCTAGAATTCTTTCTTTGCTCTCATGTTTTTCTATTTCTATCTCTCTAATGGCTCTTCTTCTCTATCTTGGTCCTATTCTACTCATTGATTGAATTATTTTGTTTTGGGTTGATTTACAGGCTGAAAGCTTGATTGTGCCAAAAAACAACTGGAACACCAAGCAAAAAGTAAATCTTTACTCCAAGGCCAAGGTCATCAATATCATCAATGAAAAACTAACAGCGAAACAAAAAGAAATTTTTAGGAAAGGGTGCTTTGGGCATTTGCTAGATTTTAAAATTGAAAAGTTCCCATCACAGTTGATACACCACCTTATCCTAAGGCAATGCCCACAAGCCAAAAAAAATGAATTATGGTTCGACATAGAGGGCACGATTGTTAAGTTTGGAATGAAGGAATTTGCTCTCATCACAGGGCTCAATTGCAACAATTATCCCTTTATTTTTGAGAAAAAATTACCTGAGAGTACTACAAAGCGAAAATTCTTCAAAAAAGGAAAGTCAGTTCAAAGATTTAAGTTGAACGATGTGTTCCGTGCGAATAAGGGAGGCAATGACGAAGATGTTGTGAAGCTGGCGAAATTATATTGCTTGGAGAGCTTGTTAATACCCAAGAAATTAGAAAACAATATTGACCCGAGCCACCTGAAGATGGTTGATAACCCAGAGCTATTTGACAATTATCCATGGGGAAGATTGTCTTATGAGATGACCATAGCTTATATTAAGAGGAGTATTAAGAGCCAAGAAGCAGAAGCATATGGGATTGGTGGTTTTCCATATGCTGTGATTGTGTGGGCATATGAAACAATCCCGATTTTGATAAAAAAGAACTTTGCAAAGAAAATTCGAAATGGAATACCAAGAATTATAAACTGGGAAGCTGATCAGCAACCTTCTTTTAGGGAAATTACTGACAGAGTGTTTGATTCCCTTGAGGTAAGTATTCAACAACAATGGTCTTTTTTTCCCATCCGAAATTTGAAGCATATGTATGGTAAAATTATTTGCTTACGTAGTAACCATATATATGGTAAATTTATAACACGCTGAGTTAACATTTCAGCTTGAAGTGCTCCAGTTTGTCCCCAGTAAAGAAGAAATGGAACAACCTTTTATGGCTCCTTTTCGAAAAGAAAAAAAGAAAGAAGTCAACGGAGTGGAAGAGGAAAAATATGAAAGCGAGCCTGAAGATGTTATTCTAATGCCAGCTCCTATAAGACAGATTCGGAAGATTGAAATTGGAAACCAAGTACGGAGGAATCAAGCTGAAAACCAGGGTGAAGTAGATCAAGTGGTAAAAAGTTTGATGTGCAAGGTTGAAAGAATGGAGAAAACACAACTGGAGATGAAGAAAGAAATGGAAGAAATGTACACCATGCTGCTCGAGATACACAGCAATGTGGTTGATCAACCAAGTTATTTTGTAGGAAAATATAGCAACAAAGAAAAAGTGCATGCCGAAGAAAACAACGACAAAATCGTGGAAGAGAGGAATAAGAAAACGGGAGAGAATGCTGGTGAAAAGAATGATGAGGAGAAGGTGTGTAAGCATATTGCAAGTTGGTAAGTTTCTGATTTGCTACATGAGAAATCCAACTTAATTGTAATTTCTTGATCACGTAGGATGATACGGAAAGAGTAGATGGACATAAGGACAAAGTCATTGAAGACGTAAATGAGAAAATGGAGAGCAGAGATAGAGAAATGAATGGTGGGCAGAAGGTATGCACTATGCAAGAATGGTGAATAAAAATTTGTAAGTTTCTGATCCATAACAATTCCAAGTTGACAAAAGTTTCTTGGTCTTGTAGGAGGATACTAGAATGGAAGATGAAAAAGATAATGAAAACTTCAATGAAGACAAGAATGAGAAAATGGACGACCAAGAGATTGACAAGGGTAGTGAGCATCAGGTAAGCTTATTGAAATATTGTAATATTTTATTTGCTACCCAGGATTCCAAGTTATTACAACTACTTAATCTTGTAGGATGGTACTGGAAAAGAAGATGAAGCACATTATGACAAGGTCACGGAAAGCGTCAATGAGAAAATGCAGAACAAGGATCGTGAAAAGAATGGTGAGCAGAAGGTGAGTAAGAATAGTGAAACTCTTAAATTTTGATTTTGTTAACAAAAGAATTCCTAAGTATAGCAGTTTCTTGATCTTGTAGGATGCTACTGGACAAGAAGTTGTAGAACATAATGGCAAAGTCAATGAAGACGTCAATGAGAAAATGGAGAACAAGGATGGTGAAAAGCATGGTGAGCAGAAGGTACGTAAGTATATTGTAGCTCATTTCCTGATACAATAAGCAAAAGAATTCCAAGTTAAAAGGTATTTTGTATTGTAGGAGGATACTGGAATGGAGGGTGAAAAAGTCAAGTATGGCGGAAATGAGAAAGTGGAGGACAAGTAAAATGATTAGAATGGTGAGCAATAAGGTGCGTAAGCGTTCTGAACGTTAGTAACTCCAACTAAATTTCAGTCTTTATATCGTTGGACGATACTGGAAAAAAATCAAGATAATGAAGAAGTAAATAAAAGTGTTAACTTTTTTTTTGAAATTTTTTATTTCTATGTAAGCATGAATGGATTGTTCTTAAAGGGGTTACGTGTTTGTGAGCAAAATGCGCATTTTTCTATATCTAATCCTTCCACTATGTTTCACTATTCTTTATTGAAAAGAAATGTGGGTTCTTTTCGTGCCTTCTTAGTTATTTTTCTTGCCTGGTCATATTAACAAATTAACAAGAAACATATAATGTCACAAATTTGAGAGTTTGAGATTTTGTTGATGCTGTACTTGCTATGTACAATCTGTTTGTTTCATTTGGGATTTATTTACTTGCTATTATTTTTTATTGAACTAATGGCAATTGTTGCCTATAACGTACTTGTCTTCCTTGAAGATAATGAGTATTGCCCATTTTTATGGAATAAATGAGATTCTTGAAGCCTTTATTTGTCTCTTGTGTGTATTTGCCTTTGCTGATTTATTGAGCAAAACGTTTCTTTGCGGAGTTTTTTAATTTTGTAAGTGTGAAGATCTTCTGGACTACCGAGCTTCATTGTCTCCCTTATTTTTGTTGAACTTAGTTGTGGACCCTGTTCCAATAAGATGCATATCTAATTCATCAGTCTTCTCACTAGTAATTATCGGCTCCTCAATGAGGAAGTTCATTTGTAAGGAGCAAGTTAATGAGCGCTACTCAATATATCCTCAGCGAGAAAGATATCCTGCTTGAACAATACAAGCGAAGAAATTATTATTTCACTGAACTTCAGACTTATAAATGGTACCTGCATTATTTGTGAAGTATGCGATGGTTTACTTTATCTTGGTCTGTGTAGTTTAGCACCTGAATGGGATAGTTTAAGCTGACTTGATACTTTTGCCAATTATTATTTTCCCAGATTATTTTTTTCTCCAGAAATGAGTAAGATGCAGTTCATCAATAGCGAGTTGGAGCATGCTGTGGAAACCCAAAAGAAAGAACCTGAGAAGGAAGCCAAAGGGTTGGGAGAAAACTTGAAACTGAAAATGATTTGGTTCAGAGTGATTTTGAAAAGGTAATCTTATATGATGAGTAGTTAAGTGGCCTGAGAATATTCCCTGGTGAATGTTAATTTTAAAGGCCCTCATTCTAGATTTGGTATATGATTGTATCCTTGGTTAATATTTAGAAGTCCTTTCTAATTTGTTAGAAGACAATTTATTAGGTGTCACTAACCTATGTACATCCATTGTGAACTACCTTTTAGTTACACTTTTCATCAATTTCTCTTATTTTTTTTAGACCCACTCTATCTATATATTTATTTTCTTTGTTTTGGAATGAGTAACCTTGTTGAAAAGGGGAGTATAGAAGGTACAGGAAATTCAGCGTCGTCAGGCCGGCTTTAAACAGATGAATTATCTTTCTGATGTTGTATTTTCGACAGTTTGATTGCTGGGTAGGATCTGAATGTGGTAGTTGATTCGCCTGTCAGGTGAACATTTGGCGAAGGTAGAGGCTTGGAATATGTGCATAACACAAATATGAAAGCCTAGTCCATTCCTCATGTCCTTAGCAATCCGACAGAGAGAGAGAGGTCTATGCTGATCATGTCCTTGAGTGAATACAAATTTGAGAAAACTGAAGTTGCATTGTTTGTGCCTGTTTTGTACAACACAAGGGGCTTGAATGTGCCATGCAGGTGTACTCTACAAAAAACCCAAAAAAAACAAAGGCGTACAAAGATCAAAGATGAACTTGACACTTTCTTTTTTTATTGTAAATAAATGTCTGACCCTGATAAATTCTAGCACGCACCATTCACCACCACTTTTTCAAGACTTCTTTCTCTTAGACATGGTTCGTGCGTGGTCCTCAGCTTCCCCTTCTGCGGTTGCCGTTCCTAGATAAATCGCCACTCGCTAAAAACTAGACGTCATTTGAAAGGAAAGAAAAAAAAAAAAAAGAAACCCCACGGGTTTTGAGTTCTTGAACCATGAGCGTTTGTTTTTGGCTGTTTAATTTTGGTTCATAAAATTAGACAATTCTTAAACTACAAACCGGAAAGGGCTAACATACCGCAAAACGACTTTTATGTTTTTTTTTAACTAAACGACGGTCGTTTAACCTTATTCCATCCCAAAGAGAAAAGAGCAAGAGCGATAAAAACTAATGGACATATAAAAAATGGATATATGAAAAACAAAAGAAAAAAAAAAGAGGAATAGAATGTTTATCCTCCTGGAATACGACATTTGTAAGGGTCTTTTTGTCCCTCTCGCAGATTTCATATGTCATATACGTGAAAAACGGCTTGTCGCTTTAAGCCTTTAACAAAACGACACCTTATAAGAACGACGTGTCGTATGATTAAAAATTATTGCCTCTAAAGATCTGTCTTTTTCTTCGGCGCTGTGAAACCCTAAAAAACAATATGAAGCCCCGGTATATAGGGGCTCGACTCCCTTGGAAAATTTACACAGATCTCTTCCTTCACAATCTTGAAACCCTAATTTTGCAGTTTCTCCACACCAGCAAAAGCAAAGCGAATGCTCTTTCTTTGGGGGCTGTGATTGGAAAGAGAGAGGCTCGAGTGGGTTTGGAATTGGATTTTTCTATCAGTCCAACCCATGAAAACCCTAATTCCATTACAAAGGAAAATTGATGAACAGTAAGGGAGGGCACAAAATTTGAATCTTTGGCCGCCGCCCCTTTTTCCAATTGAAAAGGCAGGCCTTGTTTGGCGTCCGAGAATCTCATTTTCTCTCTTATTATTCCCCCTTTTTTCCCTTTGTGTCCCTGGATTTGGGTTTTCTTCCCCACTGTGACGGTCCTTTTAATTTTATACACTTGATATGAGCCCTCTCCGGCTTATATAACGAAAATCCCATCTCCCTTTCAAAACTTTTTTTTTTTTAATTTCGTAGTCTCTGATTCTGGGTTCTTACTTTTCTGTGCACTTGTTGTGTTTTTCGCGAGAAAATCTATGTTTTTTTCTCGCTAAGTCAACGGTGCGTACAAAGAAAGCCTAATTCTTTTTGAGGATTGGGCAGCGGCCAGACAACCGTAGGGGTGGTATCCACAGATGAAGGGCTAATTTTATCCCTTTTTTTGTCTACTGATTCCATCTCACATTCACATTATCATTTTTCTTCGTAAACATTTTCAATTTGGTGCTTGGATTTTTGGGGTCTTAGAAATGTGCTTGAAAGGGTTGATCTTTTTATCCTACCTGCTTATTTCCATTTCAAGTTTTGTTTTGGTATAAATTCTGAGTTTCTTTGTTTTCTCTTGCTTGTATATAGATTTGAGGGAATCGAGTAGTTTGGGCTCAATTCTGGATTGTTCTTGTAGAGTGCTTCTTGTTATGGTTAAATGCCTGTTGGACTAGAAATATGAAAAATGGTGTCCCCACCCATATCGAGAGGCGAGGTATACTATTTTATCCTGCAAATATATATATATATATATATATATATATATATATGTATGTATGTATAAAACATTCGCCAAGTAAATAATTAACATATATTTTAGATATGTAGATGAGTGATTTATCTATATTAATTTTTAATTATAAATTTCTCTCTTAGTGTGATTGCATTGATTGTTTAGTCGAAATCAACGTAAATACTTTAGTAAAATATTTTATACTAGTGAGTTTCAAATAATATTATTTTCAACTTAAAAAGATTGTTCTAATTTTGTGAGTGAAGTATTTATGGTAATTTTGACGAAAATAACACTAAGAGAGAAATATGTCTCTGGACAATTTGACTAAACCATTAACATCATACATGACGTTGCATCTTTGCACCATTGGAAATGATTTCTCACCTGTATTTAATTCTTTCTTAACCCGAGCCAAGATGAATAGTATTGCTCATGTTATTATATTAAGATTTGGGTTGAGAGCCAAGATGTAGTATTGCTCATGTTATTATATTTAGATTTGGGTTGAGAGCGGATGATTTTCAAAGATATTATTTTTTAATATTTACTTCTTATAAATATCTTACATATTTATTTGTACTACAGCTTAATATATAATACAAGCATAAACATTGTGCCACAGCTTAATATATAATACAAGCATAAACATTTTTAAGTATAAAATAAATAAATACAATATTTAAAAGTGTGGTATAACATGTAATTTTTTCGCAAGAGAATTTGTTGTTCAATGGACTCTACTCCATGTAAGAACTATTCCTCTCCGAAAAAAAATGTTTGGGAGCACACCACCAGCTAATAAACAGTGTGTCTATCTCTTTGGCATTAGTGGTGTTCAATATCACAATTAATAATTTTGTTGTGAAACCTACTTTAATTAGTTTATGGTGTTGAATACTATTGGTGCTTTATAGTATTTTTCCATGGAGCAAGTTTCATTTTTTTGTTAGTTCTTGGTGCTCCACCCAAGTGGTGTTCCAAGCTAAAAATGTAGGCAGGAGAAAGTGATAATAATAATAATAATAATAATAATAATAATAATAAACAACTGTGATACGATCTATTATGAGTTGTTAGATTTTCATACGTTCTTCAAACGTACACAGCTTTATTTTTCTTTGATGATCTAATTTGACGCTCAAAATCCCATCCATGTCAACAAGTATCATGTCTGCCCTAATGACCTCTATAATTATGCCGGTGCATAAGTGTCTTATTTGTCTCGTCTTAGAGTTGCGGATGCTACTGCCAAATGAAAATCTGTACATTTAGAAAATCATGGACCAAAATTTAACTTCAATATAATGTACAGCATGTAAGTTTAGTGGCAATTGATAGAAGAGATTTCAGAGGTTTTTCCCAAAAATAAAAAATAAAATAAAATAAATTAAGGAAAGAAAAGAAAAGAGGATCAATTATTTGCCTAAGCTATAAATAAACAACGAAACAAAAAAATACAGAACAGATGTTTCGACTGTGATATTCTTTACATCTCCCCCTTTTGCATCATTCTATTAAATGCCCGTTTAGTGTATGGGTTTCAATCAAGATTTTAAATTTTTACGAGAAAAAATAATATAATAAAAAAAGTTTGAATATGAAACTTTGAAACATTGGGCTAAAAATTTGCGACTTAGTGTAGAAAAGCAAAAGGAAAAGGAACAATCCTTCTTAGCTAAGCCAAGCCAAGCCAAGCCAAATGTTGTCTACCGATAGGCGTTTACATGATGATCACAAGTGATTTTGGAAATTGTTAATGCTAGTATTGTTCAGATTGCATTCTTTAATCTCTCTCTGAGTAAAAGGAAGGCCATTTGAACCAGGGAAACACCACTTTTTTTTAATAATATTTTTAATTCCAAATGTCAAAAATTATAAGGCATAACTTTCAAAATTCTATCGATACAATTTAATAATGCTCGAAGGGTATAATATATATCAAAGTCTTGAAAAAAAAAGAAAAAAAAAAAAGGAAGCACCTTAAACACGACAAGAATGAGCCCACATATAGCTTCTCCAAAACCTAACATATATTACTCATCCTTTTCGTCTATTCAAGAAAAATACAAAGTTGCATGCCTAACCAATTGGTTAGGCTCTTCTTCAGCCTCCTCAAAGGAAAATAAACCAAAAAAATCCTTTTTCTTTTTGAAAAAAAGGGGTAAGCTTGGAATGGTTGGGTACATGGATTAACCTTGTGAACTTCAAATCACATATATGAAAGGTCAACTTTAAGTTGTTTGAAAGGCCTCTTGACAATAAAAGAAATCAGAGAAAAGTCCATCAATTATAAATTATAAAATAAGTTGTATTCTTCCTCCGAAAGTTGCTGATTTTCCAACAGTCGGAATTTAACAAAAAATATACTACTTAAGATAAGGCCTAACAGACCCATGATCCTGCCAAATGTGAACGCATAATTTAAAAAAAAAAAAAAAAAAATTGACCAAAAGTGGAGTGTGCTACTCTACCACTCTATTACATTGAAGATGCTATTGTAAATTTTTTATTTTTTTAACCACCACCCAAAAGCTACTAATAGGCTCGAATTGATTCACAATTTTAGAGAACATTAGCCAATCTTTTCTGCTTGTCCCTGATTCCATTTCTGAGTTCACAAGTCAAAATCTGTGACAAATATCATTCATAATTCTTTGGTCCTCCGCAAACCCAAGTCAAATTCAGATCTTCCAATAGTGTTTTTCCTTTTTCTCCCATTTATCGTATAAGGCATTGTTGGTAATACTCATAGGTCATATGGGGTATAAATTGCAACAATGCACCTTAAAATCTGTATTTATAGGTTGTACCACTAAACTTTTAATTTTATAAATTTATGACTTTATATAAATTGATGATAGACATCATTTAAGATTTCACATGTCAAAATTAAAAAGTTCAAGATCCAATTTCCTTCTGAAGAAATGTTTTGTATGCATTTGTGCAAAAAAGGGCCGTTTTAGCTATTAAAGTAAGACTGTAAGCTACCTGACAATAATTGAAACAAATTTTTATATTAAGTCACATTTGTCACGAACCCACGCTTCAATTCTTGGGGTTCAAATTGATAGATAACATTAAATTCAATCTGCACTAGTAAATTAAAAAAATACTATCTCCGAAGTAATAGATTACTTCCACACAAAAAAAAAAAAAAAAAAAAAAAAAAAAAAAAAGTAGCACACTACTTTGCCCAAAAAAAAAAAAGAAAGAAAGAAAGAAAGAAAGAAAGAAACATACTAACCTTAGCAATTATAATAGCAGGCACACTTCGTAATGAACTTCAAATATACTAAATGTTTGGTTCACCGTATTAGAGCCTTATATTGTGCGACAAAACATTAACTAAAATATAAAAATTTGATAAAACCATTGTATTTGACAAGTTAATATAGATGACAGATTAAGACAATTCTTGTTTTATTATTAAAGACGGATCTTTTTGGTTTATAGTATTGTATTACTTAATAACAACTCTAGGGGTTAAGGCAGACCAGGTTCAAGATTGAGCTAGGGTAAGGGGTCTCTATCGAAGATGAGGTCAAGTCAGCCCGAGCTAGGACTAAAGTTGGATTGAGGCTAGGGTTAACAACAGGTTGAAGATTGGGGTAGTCTAAGCTAAGGGTTAGTGATAGTTTAGGACAAGACCAAAACCAGATGCTCGAAGACAGAATTGGGTCAGGTTCGAAGTCATGGTTGATTTGGAAATAAGTAGTACAACACAATATAATGTAAAAGTGCGCCAAACATTGCATTAGGTTATTAACTTCTTTAATAATTTATGACACAAAATATATCACATTTTCATTCTCCTTTTATACCAAAAATAAAAATCAAAGTCAAAATCAAAATCAACGGCTAAGATTTCATATTTATAAACCAAAGTCCACAGTCATCACTCATTG
>CAMOHE010037412.1:0-27250 GCA_946598075.1 Artocarpus hirsutus
GTAAGCGCCACCTTTAATGTTTCTGATCTAAGTCCTTTTGATGCAGGCAACGATTTGAGGACAAATCCTTCTCAAGAGGAGGGGAATGATGAGGGCATCGGTAGCACAAGCAAGAGCATAAGGGATGAGACATATTTAGATCCAATTCAAGTTCCCATTTGTCCGGTTACGAGAGCTCGTGCGAAGAAATTCAAAGAAATGCTTATTGGGCTTATTCAAGCATCTTGGGCTCAAGCTATCGCATGGAGGCCCATTGAGGGAATTGCATGTGACACCCAGACCAATAAATGCATAATTAAAGTTCTAGAAGGGACCGAATAATCCTATGGCTGCAAATAATCTCGCTATTTTTCATTTCAGTTACTTTCCCAATTTGAGGCGACAAGTGGTGAGAAGAATCGGCTAATTGCCTGATTATTGTCTAGTTTTCTTTTCTTTTACAAAACATGCGTTTACTTTTATATTATTGTAAGGCTTTTAAGCCATTTAGAAAACTTACTTTATTTGCTTTAGATTGAGCATCTTTTTGGCTGGTAATTAATTTGCTCGAAATTCCATGGGCAATTAGGAGCTCAAAATTCGCAAAGGAAACCACTATATATTGTAACGAATTTCATTCAATGGTAACTTGGTTTTTACACACAATTTGAGGTTTAATTCTCTTCGGTTCCTAAACAAACTATTCGAACTTATCGAAAGATTCCGTGGCGTTCATAGACTTATCAATCAGTCCGTCCATAACTGATTGTGGCGTCCTCACATACCAAGGTTCGTGCTTCTTGTTAGGCATCGGGTCGCGGTTCCATTTCAAATCCGATTAGACGTTTCGATCTTGGAGCCAATTTTGGTTAGGGTTGCGTCAGTTCTTGGCGTGGTTCATATCACTACAACCCCCGGGAGGGGGGTTTACCACCCCCTTCCAACCACCACGTCGACCTTACCTTAAAGGTCGATCCACGTACAAGCTTTGTGTAGGGGCAATCTACGTCAGAGTAATAATTAGGCTCCACACATATTAACAATGCTTACAAGAAAAAAAAATAAAAAAATAAAAAGAAAAGAAAAAAAGCTTGTCAGGCCTATTGCAATATGATGTGCATGGGGGAATATGGCATATATACATATTATATAATATTTAATTCTTAAATATATCAAATAATATATATATTCAATGTATTGTACTTTGATGTGATAATACATGACCTATAGACTCAGCATATGATTTTAAGCTTTGCTTCTCAAAAGCAAAGCAAAGCATGCCTACAAGAAAAAAAATAATAAAAAAAAAGAAATGAAAAGAAAAGAAAAAGAACTTGCCAAGCCTATTATGATGTGATATGCATGGGGGAAATCTAATACCATATTCACTCACGGATGAATATGGCATGTATATATATTATATAATATTTAATTCTTATATGTATTAAATAATATATATATATATTAATTGTATAGTATTTTGATGTGATAATACATGACCTATAGACTCAATATCAGATTCTCAGCTTTGCTTCTCAAAAGTAAAGCATACCTTATGCAACTTACCACGCCCCTTACAACAACCCCTACGTTGACCTTACCGTAAAGGTCGATCCACGTACAACCTCTATGTAGGGGCAATCTGTGTCAGGATAATAATTAGGCTCCACACATACTAACAATGCCTACAAGAAAAAAAATAAAAAGAAAAGAAAAAGAGCTTGTCAGGCCTATTATAATGTGATATGTATGGGGGAATATGGCATGTGTATAATTATATAATATTTAATTCTTACATGTATCAAATAATATATATAAATATATTAAATGTATATTATTTTGATGTGCTAATACATGACTTACAGACTCAACGTCTAATTCTCAACTTTGCTTCTCAAAAGCAAAGCATGCCTATACGAAATAAAAAATAAAAAAATGAAAAGAAATAAAAGAAATGAAAAAGAACTTGCCAGGTCTATTGTAATGTGATAAGCATGGGGAAATCTAAGACCATATTTACTCACGGGTGAATATGGCATGCATGTATATTATATAATATTTAATTCTTATATGTACTAAATAATATATATTTATATTAAATGTATAGTATTTTGATGTGATAATACGTGACTTACAGACGCAGTATCTGATTCTCAGCTTTGTTTTTCAAAAGCAAAATATGCCTAGAAGAAAAAAATAAAAAAAATAAGAAAAGAAAAGAAAAGAAAAGAAAAAGAGCTTGTTAGGCTTATTGTAACGTGATATGCGAGGCATTGTCTCAGCTTTGCTTCTTAGAAGAAGCAAGCATGCTGACAAGCAAAACATAAAAAATAAAAACCTTGCTATGATGTGATGTGTGAAGCCTTTTACTAGAGAATGCCATACTTAGCCATGTTCACCCGTGAATAAACATGAAAAATATATCTAAATATATATATATGATGAATCACTGCTAAAAAGGGCGTCTCGTGTTCTAGTGGTTTGGCTATCTAGTTCAGAATTCATAAGAAATCTATGATAATAGATCCGATGAGGGATCTTACAAAGAGGGTGAAATTACTCTCATCAAGAGTGCATCTGTGGATTTGTACTTAATTTTGCAAGGCCAGGCCATCACTTCTCTAAGTACTTTTGAGGATCATGTTTCTAGAAACATTTTCAATGCTTAAGTTGGCTACAAGTGTCTGTTAGTTTTGTTAGGTTTACCTATATGATATATTGAAAAGCTTTACTGTTCAAAAGGAGAACAAAAAAAAAAAAAAAACGAAAGATGTTAAATATATGCCTTTATAATCTTCATCACAAAACACATACTCCATAAAAATAGCAAATGACAATAATGGATTTGACCGCCTAAGTTGAAATTTGCTAGTTTAAAATCAATTCAACAATGGAAGCACTTTGCATTCTGCCCTTTCTTTTGTTTTTTGTTTTCCTTTTTTTTTTTTTTTTTTTTTTTTTTTTTTTTTTTTTTGAGTGAAGCCCTTTCTTTTCATTAGGAACTTTTCTTTATATTAAATAGTTATCGGAAAAGGACTTTTATTTTGGAATGGTAAAAAAAGCACAAGTCGTTGTTATGAGAGCTCAACCAACTTTTCGTATGAAATCTTCACCTACCAAAGGTGAAAGAAGGAAAACATAAATTGTTCCCAAAAAAAAAAAAAGGAAATTTTGTGAGAGGATATTAAAAAAAAAATTCTGCAAAGCAATATGTATAAGTTGTAATTGAAATGAGGTGTAAATGCTAACTAAAGCAATAAGCACTATGAACCAATTACGTCAATAAGAAATAAGACAAATATTAGGAAGCAACAACATACTCTACTAAAATTTTACCTTGACGAGAAATGATGGTTAGAACTCGTGCTAATAAGTGTCATAAAACAAAGCAAAATATAACAAAAGACTAAAGAGAACAAGAGAAAAGACTCGAAAGAAAATGTAACACTCCGAAATTAATTAAATGTTGTTAGTATGTTAAATGGTGGATTAGTGTGCCATAATGAATATTTTAAACTTACTTTGATCATTTTTGTGAAGTTTCCAAATTAATGTCATTTTCAATTCTTTTAATAATTTTTAGTTACTCTTAATTATTTTTAATTATTATTTTAAATACTAAAAACAAAACAATTTGTCAAATGAGCAACACGTCCCACTTTGAAAAACCACGTGTGGGACGTGGTATTTTTCTTAAAACAACCTTCCATTTTTCCTTATAACATCTCTCTCTCCCTTTCCTTTTCCTCACTCTCTCGCCCATCTCTCTCTCTCTTGTTCTCTCTTCCTCTCTCTTAGTCTCTCTCTCTCATTCGCTCTCAAAAATTTTGAAACAAAATTCAATTTCAAGCTTTGGGTTAACAGATTGAAGGTTCAGGAACTTGATTTGACGACCAAAAACGCAATTCGAAGCTTTGATTCGAGGTTAGTTTCAAATTTTTTAAACTTTTTAAATTTTTTAAGTTTTCTTGCATTTCGAAATCTAAGCTTTTCTAAGCTTAGAAAACCTTCAATCTAAATTAGATGAACTTAGAATAACTAGAATACAAGCTTTGTTTGATCAAAAACGGATTTAAATCAAGATTTTTCATTTTTCTCCATTTTTCTCTGTTTTCGGATTTATTTGACAATTTTGTTTAAAACTTGCTTTAAAGCATTAAAAAGTATTCTATTATGTTTTTCTATCAATTATGATCATTACCCATGCCAGAGAACTGAGAAAATAGGTTAGAATTTAAGATTTGGGCTCGGGGAAGCCGAGACCCGTGCTTGAAAAATTCTAGAATTTTTCCAGATCGGCAAGCCGAACTTCGTGTTCGACAGGCCAGATTCATATGTTCGGCAAGCTGGATTCATCCGACCGGCAGGCCAAACCTAGAAAAGTTTAAACAACTGGACTTGGTTTTTCGGTAGGCCGAAATGTGCAGTTCGGCCGGCTGGCCGAACTAGGGCGACCGGCAAGCCAACTAGGAGTGGTGAAATTTTGTGATTTTTCACCTGTTTTTACTGTTTTGAACCCTGATTGAAATTCCCATGAGAACTGCCATATTCAGTACCATCAGTTCTCTCCTCAGCAACTGCCATATTCAGCACAAAGACACCAACTGTAGAACTTTCAACGTAACGTCCCTTAGTATCGAGCGCCGAGTACAACCAGTGTGCAGAAGCCATCATCGCAGTAGTATCGGCCAACTAACCCAAGATCTAGTAGTGTTGGTAGAGGAAAAAGGGAAAGCTCTAGTATAGGTTCACATGATAACATCAGGGAGTTCAGATGCTCAGACTAGTAACGCGATTATCAATGGTACGATTATGGTTTCTCAATCTTTAGCACATGTGTTATTTGATACTGATGCCACTCCTCCTCTCATTTCAAGCTCATTTGTACATGCCTTGGGATTAGAAATAAAAGAGTTTGATGAAACCTTAGTTATATCTTCACCCTTGGGACGGGTGTGTATGAATAGTATTTGTAAAGCCTGTAAAATAAAGATTAGGGATGAGATTTTGAAAAGTGATTTAATTGTAATCCCCATGAGATCATATGATGTAATCCTAGGGATGGATTGGTTATCCAGGTATAATGCAGTGGTGGATTGCCAACTTAGGAAGGTAACCCTAGTGTCAAATAGGGGGACGGTAATCACTTATCGGGGTGGTGGTGATCTGTTCATGAGTGAGCGTCTTGTAAGGGCTTGTCTTGGAGGGCGGAAGAACGTAGCTTGCTATGCCTTTTTGATGAATTTAGAAGGAGAGCCCAGTGTTTCAAGAAGACATGTAGTGATTCCAATGGTAGACGAATTTTAAGATGTCTTCCCCGACGAGCTACCAAGATTGCCTCCGCATTGAAAAATTGAATTTGGTATTGAATTGTTTCCAGGGATAGCACCAATTTCCATAGCACCTTATCAGATGGCGGCGACAGAAATGAAAGAACTCAGAAAACAGCTTCAGGAGCTTACTGACAAGGGATATATCAGGAATAGCACATCACCGTAGGGAGCACCAGTTTTGTTTGCAAAGAAGCATGATGAGACTCTTAGATTGTATATAGATTATCGACAGCTAAATCGGATCACGGTGAAGAATAAGTATACTCTGTCTAAGATCGATGAATTGTTTGATCAGTTGGGAGGCTCGCGGTATAGACTTGAGGTCAGGATATCATCCACTTAGGATTAAGGAAGAGGACATTCCCAAAACAGCTTTCAGGACTCGGTATGGACATTTTGAATTTTTGGTTATGCCATTCGGATTGATGAATGCTCCGGCAGCTTTCATAGACCTTATGAATAGGATATTCAGGCCTTACTTGGACCAGTTCGTAATTGTGTTCATTGATGACATCTTGGTTTATTTTTAAGACTTGGGAGGAGCATGAGCAAATCTCAAGATCATGCTTCAGACTTTGCGAGAGCATCAGTTGTATGCCAAGAAGAAAAAGTGTAAGTTCTGGTTGACAGAGGTCAAATTTCAAGGTCATGTCATCTCTGAGCATGGTATCTCAGTGGATCCGTCAAAGATAGTAGCCATAATGGAATGGGAACGACCAAGGAATGTGGTAGAAATTCATAGTTTCTTGAAACTTATAGGATATTATAGGAAATTTGTGAAAGATTTTTCAAAGATAGCAGCACCGTTGACAAGATTGGTCAGGAAAAATGTCAGGTTCGAGTGGAACAAAGAATGTGAGCTTGCTTTTCAAGAGTTAAAGAATCAGTTGACCTCAGCTCCAGTATTGATCATTCCCAGTAGCGATGAGCCGTATGAGGTTTGCATGGATGCATTAGGGCATGGAGTCGGGTGTGTGTTGATGGACCATGGATGTGTGGTAGCATACGGATCGAGACAGCTACAACCTCACGAACGAAACTATCCCACTCACGATTTGAAGCTCACAGCAGTGATTCATGCGCTAAAGATCTAGAGATGTTATCTGTATGGGGCGGCATTTTAGGTTTTCTCTGACCATAAGAGTTTGAGGTATTTGTTTACTCAGAAGGATTTGAATTTGAGGCAGCGAAGATGGATGGAATACATGGAGGATTATGATTTCACGCTGCAGTATCATCCTAGAAAAGCTAATGTCGTCGCAGATGCACTCAATCAGAAGTCTTCAAGAATTCTCGCTTGTTTGGCTCTTGAAGACTAGAAGAGGGATGTAACAATGAGTGAGTTCGGGTTCTAGTATCATGAAGACTACGATTGCGTTTTGGTGTACCACATGGAGATGACCCCAACTCTTGTTCAGATGGTGAAGCAGAATCAGTGGCAAGACCAGCACCTTCAGGGAATCTAGACGTGAATTCAGAACGAAGGGCAGTTCGAAGAATGGAGGATGCATACGGATGGATCATTGTACTTCAAGGAGCGTCTAGGAGTTCCAGCAATTGCAGAAGTAATGAAGGCTGTAATGGATGAAGCCCATAAGTCTCAGTTCGCCATTCATCTAGGAAGCATGCAGATGTACCGTGATCTTAAGAGGCAATATTGGTGGAGAGGAATGAAGAAGGATATCCGAGAGTACGTGGCCAAATGTATGACTTGTCTTTAGGTGAAAACCGAGCATCAGAAGCCAACAAGTCAGCTTCAGCCGCTTCCTATTCTAGGATGGAAATGGGAACATATGACGATAGATTTTCTTACTGGATTGCCAAGGATGAAGCAGCGGCACGATGCAATTTGGGTTGTGGTCGATAGGTTAACGAATTAAGCTCATTTCATTCTATTTAGATCGACATGTTCAAGGAGGATTCATGGGGAATTGTATCTGCAGAATATAGTAAGATTACATGGAGTTCCTTTATCCATTACATCAGATAGTGATACCAGGTTTAATGCCAAGTACTGGAGGAGCTTCTAGAAAGCTATGGGTACATATTTGAACTTTAGCATGGCATTTCATCCTTAGACTGATGGGCAATCTAAGCAAGTTATTTAGATTCTTAAAGACATGTTGCGTGCGTGCGCATTAGACTTCGACAGGAACTGGAAAAAGCATCTGGCAGAGTTTACGTACAACAATAGCTGTCAATCGAGTATTGGCATGGCATCGTTCGAAGCGCTATATGGGAAACCATGTCGATCGTCGGTGTGTTGGGCTGAACTAGAGGATAGAGTTATTCTTGGGCTAGATGAGATTCGCGATAGTAATGAGAAGATCGTCGTGATTCGAGATCGACTGAAGGTAGCTCAAAGTCGACAGAAGAGTTACGCGGATAGGAGATGTCAACCTTTGGAATTTGAGATTGGAGACTTTGTTCTCTTGAAGGTATCACCTCGCAAAAGCATTTTACGATTCAGAGTAAAAGGAAAACTCACGTCAAGATATGTCGGATCATTCGAGATTACCCAACGTGTTGGTGTGGTTGCTTATCGACTCAACCTTCCTTTAGAACTTTCGCATGTTCACGACGTATTTCATGTGTCGATGCTTTGAAAGTGTCCACCTTAGCAGGATAAGATCATTTCATTCCAAGACGTATAGATTCAGGAGAACACGACGTATGAAGAAGTGCTGATCCAGATCATCGATCGTAAAGTGATCAGTTTGCATCGTCGTGAGATTCCATTAGTTAAGGTCATGTGGCAACATCACGAGGTTGATGAAGCCACTTGGGAATTAGAGTCGAGTATGTGGGAGTTGTATCCACATTTGTTTTTTGTTTTTGAATTGATTTGTAAATTTCGAGGACGAAATTTCTTTTAGAGGTGGAGAGTTGTAACACCTTGAAATTAATTAAGTGTTGTTAGTGTGTTAAACGGTGGATTAGTGTGCCATAATGAATATTTTAAACTTAATTTGACCATTTTGTGAAGTTTCTAAATTAATGTCATTTTCAATTCTTTTAATAATTTTTAGTTATACTTAATTATTTTTAATTGTTATTTTAAACATTGAAAACAAAACAATTTGTCAAATGACTAGCATGTCCCACTGTAGAAAACCACGTGCGGGACGTGGTATTTTTCTTAAAACAGCCTTCCATTTTTCCTTATAAAATCTCTCTCTCCTTTTCCTTTTCCTCACTCTCTCGCCCATCTCTCTCTCTCTTGTTCTCTTTTCCTCTCTCTCTCGGTCTCTCTCTCTCTCTCATTCTCTCTCAAAAACTTTGAAACAAAATTCAATTTCAAGCTTCTGGTTAGCGGATTGAAGGTTCGGGAACTTAATTTGACGACCAAAAAAGCGATTCGAAGCTTTGATTCAAGGTTAGTTTCAAATTTTCTAAACTTTTTAAATTTTTTAATTTTTCTTGCATTTCGAAATCTAAGCTTTTCTAAGCTTAGAAAACCTTCAATGTAGATTAGATGAACTTAGAATAACTAGAATACAAGCTTTGTTTGATCAAAAACGGATTTAAATTAAGATTTTTTATTTTTCTCTATTTTTCTCTATTTTCAGATTTATTTGAAAATTTTGTTTAAAACTTGTTTTAAAGCATTAAAAAGTAATTTACTATGTTTTTTTTATCAATTATGATCATTACCCATGCTAGAGAACTAAGAAAACAGGTTAGAATTTAAGATTTGGGCTCGGGGAGGCCGAGACTCGTGCTTGGAAAATTCTGGAATTTTTCCAAATCGATAGGTTGAACTTCGTGTTTCGCAGACCAGATTCATGTGTTCGGCAGGCCGGATTCATCCGACTAGCAGGCCAAACCTAGAAAAGTTTGGCCGACTGGACTTGGTTTTCCGACAGGCCGAACTGTGCAACTCGGCCGGCCTTACCAGGCCGATCAGGCATGGTGAAATTTTGTGATTTTTCACCCATTTTTATCGTTTTGAACCTTGATTGAAATTCCAACTTTGTAAAATGATTTTATAAACTTAAATAGCACACTAGGACAGCATGAGATGATTTAGTAACATAGGATATCTTAAGTTAGATACTGATAAACTAAGTTATTATACATGTAAGGTTGTACGTGGATCCACGGAGCTAACGTATAGCGGACTAGGATTTCGATGAGGGACACCAATACGAGTATCGAGGTAGGACTTCTACCCCTTTTCTTTGGTAACCTGATTTTAAAATGATTTTGGCCTAAAAAGGATTTTTATCAAAATGTTTTCAATAACTGATTGAAAGAGCATTTTTATTGAATATCTTCATAAACAGTAGAATTTTGGTGGTTTTCATAATAAACCTCATAATGAATGTAAATGATTATATTTGGTAAAAAGAGATTTTAATAATCATAGAAAGATATGTATAATTATGTTTAAGAGCATGATACCATATCAGAGATCGGGTCATGTAGTGCGCAACCTTAGGAGCAGGTCCCGAAACCCAACTAGGCCACTACGGTGGTGATTTACATATGGTTTGTCTAGGAAAGGAAAACAGTATTCTTTCTAGTTGACCAATTAAACTGTTTTGGTAAAATAAAACTTTTATTAAATTTTCATCTAATTATCTATTTATTTATTCTAGTTCGTTTTCTACATATTTATTTGATTAATGATATTTCTTTTAAAATTAAATATTTTCAAATTATAGTCCTACTGAGCCTTTCGCTCACACTTTATTTGTTTTAAAATCTTACCCCTTAGGTGGATATTAGTTTAAGATCGGAGAAGAGTCCGCTGACTAGACTTACGACCAGTAAAAGATTTGAGTAGGTTGTAGTACAACAATTCAAGGCATGTATAATTCTTAAATTTCACTTTTATCTTGGACTATGGTTGTATTGTAATATTGTCACTACTGTGTGTGTGCCCAAGATGTGGGCCAGTGGGACCCATTCTCGCCTCACCTTCTATTTTATCATTATATTATTTTATTATCTCCTCATCGCTTATTTTATTTTATTATTTTAATTGTTCGAATATTATAACTGCTTGTTTTAAATAAACAATTTTTAAAATTATCACATTTTTATTACTAAAACTGATTCTAAAACTCAATTTTTAACTAAATTTCTATTTAATTAACTTAATTAATCTACCACGTCACCTCCCGTACTCCAAGGCGTGACAGAAAATGAGAGACAAAGCAACTTTCTATACTTTCACTTGTGAGAGATAAACATAAAAGCTTAGCACAACCTCTATTTATAGGCTAAGAATCATAACTAGAGGTAATAGCAATAATTATAACTTACATAGGTTACATATAGAATTAAGAGAGACATAATACATAATATTCAAAAAGATTCAGTAGTGAGATAATATGGTCTAAATGTAAATTATAAATTTGCAATAAATTCTTTGCATATAACTCATGAAATACAAAGAGGTGGTATCTACACATACATATACTTAATTCACAACAACCATTTTGATAAGTGGTTTGTCATAGAGCATTTTTAATAAGTTGGAACATTTGAGTGCATTTGTGTTTTTTCTCTAATAATATTCATCTGTTCTGAGGGATATGCTTTACGGGTACTAACTACTCTTGGGCTTTGTCATTCCACCTTCAAAAGCGAAAAAAGTCTTGGGCAACTGTACATCACTCTATAGCTTCAAGAATCACTTTTTTTTTTTTCTTTTTCTTGTCTTAACGCTAAAACGTCAAACATTTTTATTTGTATTTTTTCCATACAACTTTTTTTTTGTTTACTGAGTCTATAGTTATAGTTTATGGTTCTTTTTTTTTATTCAAGAATATTTAGGATATTAGTTTTAATGTTTATATTCATATATATTTTTATATTTACGATATTGTGTGGGAATATGAATGGTAAAGCATAAGGAAAAAGCTAGTACTGTTACTGCTCGGATAAATATGAGGCCAACAAAGATAAATGACAATTTAGATGTCTAAAAAAGACAAGTTAATTGTATCAGGATTAAAAGCACAAAGACTAGTTGAAGATAATTATTGTATATCGTTTTGCCAATAATTTTTTAGTTTTTTTTATCATTCAAGTTTTTTGCCCCTACTAAGTTCAAATCCTAGATCCGTCAAAACTGTACATCTACATTGATATGTAATTTATAATTCATACTTATATTTATCTTCAACATAAATAAAAGGAAGAATAAGTTTCACACGGTGCTCCCAAGGTGTTTGAAAGTCGAAACGTTTCATCGCTTCTTTTTGCGAAACATTTTTATTTTCATTTTTAATTGAAACTTTTTTTGGTTGCTTCGAAACGTTTCTTCCTGTGTTACACTTCCAAAACTTTTTGTCTTTTTTTCTTCCGAAACGTTTTCTTTTTCTTTTTCCCTTACAAAATGTTTTTTTCACTTTTATTTTTTTTTATTTTTTTATACATTTTTTGTTAACATGCTTAATACTTTTCAACTTGTAACACCCGTTATTTTAACGGGTATGATTGTGTAAAATTTAAAATATAAAATGTGTCAAATTGAAATTTTGTAGTATCTAAAATTTACCAAGTTGCTTTTGTTGTCCTATTTAATTACAAAAAAATCACATTGTCATTTTCTGGCAAAAGTCTTCAAAGGAGACAATTTCCACCTACTCCTATCTATCTTGTTCACCCTAATCATTCTCTTCTTATCTATTTAGAGTCAATTTCTCTCCTCACCTATGACTCACCTCACATTCCCTACTCATCTTTTCTCCTCTCTCTTTTCTTTTCTTCCCCGATGAAACCGAGCCAGAGAAAACCAAGGAAAGAACTCAAACAATCTCCAAGATTTTCAAACTATTTTCTCCCAAAATCTCCACAAACAATCTCTTACAAACTCAAAGATCAAGGAAGCTTAGACATTTTCAAAATCAAGCCACACTTTTGAATTAACTTTTGCGGTTAGAATTTCTAAGCTTAAACTTTGATTTAAATTTGTGTTTTAGCATAAAATTTGTGAGAAGTGTATTTTTGATGTTTATAGATAATTATATATTGTTTATATATTGTTTTTATACTTAGAAAGTTGTTAGAAAACCAAGATTTTAAAGAACAACTCAAAATTTGGATTTTGGGCTCTTTGGGAGAATTGAAACTACATGTTGTTTTTCCTAGAAAATTAGGTATTGTTTTCTTAAAGACGACATGTAGTTTTTTAAAGGGAGATTTAATAAAATCAGCAGCAAATTTAATACTTCAACTAGGGTTTGAACCACAATCTCAGGGAGGAATAAAGAAGACCAAACCATTAGGACGAGTAGCTATCTAACAACTTATGTTTTAAAAATAATAAATATTTGACTATAAAGTTTGTAATTTCAAAAAAAATTATTTTAATGAATATCAAACTTTTCAATTATTTTATTTCTAAATATTTTAAAATCATATTATTTATTTTAAATATCTAATTTAACATATTTTGCACCAAAACAAAATCCGTATGTTGTTATTATATTGTTATTTTATAATTTACTAAAATTAAGTTGGAAAAATTGATACTCACAATTTTAGTATTTTAATGATTATGGCACACTAATAAAAATAAAAGGTACATTGACATAATTATAAATTAGGATTTAAGTTAAAGTATGGTTTTTTTTTTTACATATATTTTAGGATAACGACGTATTTAGAGCTTACATGGCGAATTTGATTTTATAAGCTGAAAAGTATTAAGGGATATATTGCAAGGAGGTAAGGAATCTATTCATCATCTTTTGTGAGGTTTTTATAGAACTAAAATTGGTTATTTACATTGCATGATATATATGAATGTTGAACTGCTATTATATGAATATCATTTATGAGACAATGACTTGAACACATCTTGTATTATACAATGAGGAATAAATTAATTTGACTTGTGTTGTTATAAATTGAGAAGCATGGTTAGGAAAACTAACTCTGTATATAATGATTGATTAGAGAGAAATAGTAAGACGTGAAGAAGACGGCGATTACGTTCTTAAGTATGAATATCTTAAAAGGTCAAATAAGGGGAGGTGATAATGCTATCTTAGATTGAAAGTTCTAGAATGCACTATACAAAAAATGACTTGGTGAGGATCTAGGGCATGATGTCACTTCACTCCCCATTCTTGGAATGATTAGAGAGTGGAAAAGTGTACCCATTTGAATTTCGATGAGTTGAATGATAAATACTCTATTGAAATGTGAATACCTAGGGACATTAATAAATCATGATATTTGCATTTATATACATATATATGTATGCAACTTGGTAATGATAAACATAAGGTATCCACGAAATATGATCGTAATGAACCCCATAAGATGAATAATGATTGAGAACTAACTAACCATGTAGATGTTAATGTGGCAATTAATAAAACCTAAATGTGAGTAATGTCATTCCCTATTGAGCATGTCGATGTTCATCCCTTTTATATTTTCATCTCTTAGTTGGAGTCTAATGTAACTTGTTTAACAAGGAGTAGTCGACAACATTGCTGGGTATTGGAATATCATAGTTTTATCTGTATTTCATTCAAAACATGTAAGATTCATAAGACTGTTGTAGTGACTATGTTTAGTTATATGTTAACTGGGAATTATAATGTAATGATGATGATTGTAATTTTTTTTTTAATTTTTGGTGCTACACTAAAACTGTGGTTTCTTATTTAAAGCTTATTCTTATTTTTTGTTTATTTCAAAGACCCATGGGCAAGCCTTTATTGTTTTGAAATGGTATTGTAATTAAATTTATTTATATTTATTTAATACTGCTAATCCCCACATAGAGGCGTTACACAACTAGTCCTATATTAAAAGGGCCGAGTACAATAGCCCATTATCTAAGATGTATGTGCACCGTCCACCTATAAGTTTTTTTTTTTGTAATTACTTTAATACTTTATTGTTTATTTTCCTCTCTATTTTAGATTTCCTCTCTTTTTTAGATTTGTTTTGTTTTGTTTTTATCATCTCCTTGTGTTTTTTTTTTGGCGTTTCTTATCCTTTTTTTATTTTTATCATCCTTTTTTTTTTCTTTTATTATCTTTTTCTCATCCTTATTTCTTTTTCATTTACATTTCTGGTGCTTTAAATTTTTGTATTAAAAAAATTTTTAAAAGAGATTTTAAATATAAAAAATGCAAAATACACGAGCCTTGCCCGTGTTCGACACCAGTCTATTGAAAACGACACAAAAGCACTTAGAAAACAATGTATTAAATCCAATGTTGCTTGTGGAAATGACACCCAAATAATTCAAATGGCACAAATATTTGCCTGGGATGATTGGTGGTTTTTACCAACAGACCAGAGGTCGTCTTCTATATTGCAGTTTCTTCCTAAAAGCAACTCGAATGGATGATGTTGATTGCATGATAATGAAATACAATACTAGCTTGGTGATGAGACCATAAAAGCGTATATTTTAAAAGACTTAAATCATTTATTTATACTTTCATTTCTCATTAAATCCTCCAATTAATAGCATTTTTGTATTAATTACTACTTTTGAGTCCTAGTGTATAAATATATTTAAAAATATGTTTTCATGTTTTTTATGTTTAATAATATGTTTGATAATTTTTAAATAGTTTCGATGTGTTAAATATATGTTTAGTTAGTAAATGATTAAAACCGTTAAAATAATATGTGGTAATTTTATTTTGAGTTTTAAGGTGTTTGTAAATAAGATATGAGTTTATAAATAGGTTTTATTATATTTTTAGTAATTTTAAAAAATATTTTTGAATCTTACATAATACATTTGTTAAGGTTTGTAAATTTTAGAAATTTTTATTTATTTTAGTGTGTTTTGTGTGTTTAATTGTAAAATAAATATTTTTAAAATTATTATAAATATTTTTTTTGTAAAATAAGTGTGTCTGTTAATTTTAGATTTAAAATCTAAAAGAAAAATAGAGCAAAACAATGCAAAAAGAGGCAAAATGCACCTCAAATGCTCAAAAAATAAAAAGAAATTCAAAATTAAAAATGAATGACACGTGGTAGCATGAGAGCCATTAAATCACACTGTCGAATCAATCTAGACTATCCGCATATTGCCAGCTATCCTCCACTACCTCATATCAGTCTTTGAATTGTGTACGGCCTGATCCACGTGCATCCTTCCTCCAAGCTGTGAAATTTGCTGACCAAGATTGATCGAATGGTCAACCTTTAGCCTTCTCGATCCCACTCATATCAGCAGCTGATTCAAGTCTTGATTAACAAATCTAACAACCTTCGCGTATCTATACTTTGAGAGCGTCACACCGAATCTTGAAGTAAAAAATGCATAATAATGAGCAACAATCACACGGAAAGAAAAGGAAAAAAATAAATAAATAATAAAAGTCACAATCTATAATGACCAAAAAAATCTAAAAATTAATAAGTATGATTAACTGAGGATTTTTGATCATTACTCAGCTAAGTACTTAAGAAAGTACAAGATTTGAGTTTATTAATACGCAAATTTGAAGGTCTTACTAGTTGTAAGACTTTAGAAATAAATAATGTTATGAATGCACAAATTTATGTGCTTTATTTATAAAACATGTAACAATGTAATGTTATGATAGTACATTAAAACAATTAAAAATAATTATTTAATGTGCTAAACAAAAAGTCTATGATTTATTGATTTCATGTTCGAGCCAAAGAAGTGATCTTATAAGAATCTCAATTAGAATATTTAAATTGGGATTATTTGATAAAAAGTGGAATTCCCAACTTACTATAACTATGTGGAAAATTCCTATATGATATCAATTCAATAAAAGAAACCTAAATCAATAGTGATCATGAACTCTATACTATGATTTTGAAAATGGTGAGCACCAAGTTCAAGTATGCAAGAATTTTAATGTTTTGAATGTGTATAGTTAGATATTATACACATTAATAATTACGTAAGGATTATTATTATTGTTGTAATAATAATGACAATAATAATAATAATATTAGGTGTTAAAATAATAGTGAATAAGAAGAAGAAGAAGAGCATTGATAGAGTCCACAAACGCTGATCTATTGATAAGAAGTTGATCCATAAATAGCTCTTTACGAAAAATAGTCCGGGTTGTACAATAAACCTTGAAATAATGATAAGTTCATAAATTCAATTAAATTTACTTAAAGATAGTCAATTTACTTTATAAAACTACTTTAAAGTAAGGCTATTATTTTTATGACGAAATTTGAAGTTTACAATATGAAATTTTTTAATGAAAAATATATGTTTTAAATTGTAATTTTAAAGTTTAAAAAAAATAAATAATAATAATAATAAATAAATAAGTATATATATATATTTGTTAAGCAAAATTTTAAATACATAATATCTTTCTTAGAATTCATATACATATATGCATATATATTATATATATATATATATTGTATATAGTTGCAAAAATAGTTAATCATCGGTTTCAAAGACAAATGTATCAAAGTTATTGTTTAAAATAAGATCAAGAAATCAAATTTTAAGTTTTGACCAAGATTCTCAAATACATTTTTGGCAAATATATACATATCTAGTGAAACTAGTGAATCAGCAATTTTAATGACAATACTATCAATGTTTATGATGTCAAAATAATCCATACAGTATGGATAAATTTTATAAAAATGATTTTATGACAATATGAAGATGTTTATATGGCAATGATACAACAAGAAAAATTAGAATTTATGTAACATTTTAAAGAATGAGAATATTACAATTTTTTAAAAAAAAGTATAGTTATGTTTATGAAAATTTCAAGTTTACAGATCAAATTTGATCAAACCGACATAACATGTATTAGATTGTGTAGACCACATGAGGGTCTATAAATACATGACACAAAAAAATAAAAAATAAAAAACCATCCAATCACAATCAGCCACTTTCTCTACTTTCTCTCTCTACTCTCTCTCCTCAAACTCAGTCCAAGATCCGCCTCCATTTTTGGCACCTCCTATACCATCGAAAAGCTCTCATCGAGCTGGTTTCGATGACATGCTGAGCCGACAACGACACTCTCAGAGTAGCCTATATGTGCCAGCTGAAGCCGCAAAAACATGTCATCTTTATGACATGATTTCTCTACCATCTAACCACCATTTGACATGATCTTGATGTCAACAGACTTAGAATGAAGAAAGGAAGAGAATGGCACTGATTTTTGGGTTCAATTTCAAGTAGAATGGGCTCGACGGAGTCTTTCTATGTTTGCCGTCGAGCCACAGTCGGACCCGCGAACTCTGGCAACGGTGTGACACACCACTGGTGTCAAAAGGACCAAAGGGAGATGGCGAGCAAGACGACTCAATCAATTACTAGAGGTGGCAGCCCAACACCAATGTTCTAAGAGCACCATTGCCAACCACCATGGTGGCCACCGTCATTGCCGTTCTCAACCTTGTAACCCCGAATTGGTTTCAGAAAACACTCAGAGGCCTGCGACGAAGCTATTCCCCTAACCAATTTCACAAAATCTCCGCCGGAAGTCAAAGAAGGGCCCCTGCTGTCATGCGCCACCGTGGTATGAGCTGTCGTTCCACATAGTGTTGAGCAACCTCACCATAGGGGAAATGTTCAGAGAGCTACGAGGAACAAAACCCTAACTCAATTGCATAGTAGCTTCACCAGAAAGCCGTGATTGGAGTCTCAATTTTTACCGCCATCGTCGGGCTTTGATCTACTATGTTAGAGGCAAAATTAAACAAAATTGACACCGCCATTAGACTTAGAATGATTGATTTAGGAAGGGTAGACCTGAGCCCAGCTGCTAATGGAGTCCGATCGATGAGGTCAATGCCAGTCAAAGTCGGTCAACGTCTGTCAACAATTGGTCAATGGTGAAATTAGGATTTTATGATTCGGACCTCCAATCAACGATCCGAGATAGCCTACCGACTCATTTAGATGCTTTGAATGCAATGGTGACCTCCGTTCAAGCTAATTCCACTATGGTGAAAATCATTAGGTACCGACTACACGTAGATCGAGGCAACTCAGACTGTATTAACAGAGTCCAAAATGATGTTTTTAGCAGTAATAAATCTCCATGGAGCATTCTTAGCCATCCATAGCCACTCAAGGAGCACTGCTAAGGATGCTACATAGACTGTGGATACAACGAGATACAACTGGATCCGCTTAGCTCGGAGTCCAAGTAAGTAGGAATCTCACCTACAGTATGAATAGTTTTAAAAATAAATTGATTTAAATGTTTTCATAAAAATTTACGAAAATGCATGATCAATGATTTGATATACTGTTTTATGTTATGATGTGATATGTTATGTTATGATATGACGTAATATGCTATGATGATAATGACATGATTAATGAGTGATGTATCAAATATTTAAATCATATTGTTTGATCACCTCCAATTAAGTATGATTATGATTTACGATTTGTGATTTCTGAAATTGTTTTGTTATGTAGTGATAAGTCATACTGCATACATACAATAAGAAAAGTTAAAGGTGTCGTACCAACCTCTCGACCCACAAGGAGGGTCCATGTTAAAGTAGTGAACGATCTTGGTGTCGTTTGGACCTCGCAAACCTAAACTTCCTAAAACTCATGCACAACTGGTACAATCACTCAGGCCCAAAATAAGAAGATAAGATAAAGCTTAAATAATTAAGTATAAATCAAGTTGATAAGCAAGCATAAAATGCTCATGCATGTTTTTTTTAAAATGATTTTTAATTATGTTTTGTGAGATTAATTTCCTACTTGTTAAGCGAAAGCTCATTTAAGTATGTTCATGCTGTAGGTAAGAAAACTGTCAGTGGTATTTGATGGGCAGTGGTGAGCGACGGACGAATGGTGAAGATGGGAATGAATACCGCGCTCGCAATGTAATATTTTCGCATTATTAGTTTATGAATTTACACATGTTTTATTTTACGAAATTACGTGTTTAAACTTTATGAAAATTATGTGCATATGACTAAATAAATAAATTTCATAATTATGTCTAAAAATAATAATAATAATAACGAGATTGTGATTACACAACCTTAGTCTAGAGGATTTTAAAGTTAAAAATGTTGTGATAGACTATGCAACAAATGTGCAAAGTATTCAAGTGAGAAAATTGTATGATTATTTATAATAAGAAAATGTTTATATGAGTTTTATGCCAAAAATAAGTAATGATTTTTATGCAAAAATTAAGTAATGATTTTAATGCAGATGTTCTTCGAAATTTACTTTTATGAAAGTTTAGATGAATATGTTTCAAAAATTTTTATTATGTCCGTTTTAAGTGAACGAGTTCCAAGTAAATATTATTATGATAAGTTCTGAAAAGGTTAATTTTTAAGATATCAATATGTTATTTTTAAAATGTTAAAATTATAAGTAAAATATATAAATAATTGTTAAGAAAGTTTCAAAGAGCACTAAAATGGGATTTTATTTTAATATTTAATTTAAAATTTTTTTGGAAATTGTTTTATTTAAATTGCGAAATGTCTTTTAAGTAATAGTTCCTAAATAATTATGCTTATGTAAAAAAAAAAAAAAAGGAGGGGGGTGGGGGAGAAGAAAAGAAAGATAAGTTCAAGAAAATTACTGTAGTTATGTCTTAAGAAATTAATGTTATCAGTTATATAAGGATTAAGCTTTTAAAAATATAATTATGTTAAAACGTAACGATTATTATTACGTTATTATCACGTTTGAGAAATTTATGTTATTATGTTAGGATTACGAAATTAAGTTTTGAGAAATGATTATTATATCTTTTAAAATTATATGTTGAGAATTCTTTATCACTAAGAATTCGTTTGTTATTAAGATTTGAAAAACAGTTATTACTTCCTTTAAAGTTTCATGTCAAGGATTCTATAGCGAGAATCCATTTAAAAAAAATTATTCTAAAATTTTCCTACTTTATTCGTAAGTATGTTTTATGTTCATGATCATGTTAAATTAAGTAATGGTCACGTAGAAAGGGTCGTACACAACCATTATGAGCTGTCTCAGGCGAAAATAATAAAAAAGATTAAATGTTGCATCCACGTAGGATGAAACCGAAGGAGAACAAAATAAATAAATAAAATATATTAAAAATGTTAGGAATAGTAGAAATTTTTTGCTATAAATACTCTTTCTCCCTCCCTTTATTCTTCACACTATTTCAGGACTCAATAGTATCCCCTTTCAGGTATTCTGTTAGGGCACTCCTCCAATCCCACTTTTAATATTAAAATAGTGCCCAAATTAATGAAGAATATCAGGTAAGACAGAGATATAATCTTGTATGGATAGTACTATGGTGTAGATTTTAACTCTATATCTGCTGTGTTATGTTTATATTTTTATAGAATATATTATATTTTTTTAAAATTTTAATAATTATTGTTAGTGTTATTATACTGCCCATTGTTATATAAATTCAAACATGCTTTGTTTATGTAATTTAATTGTGTTGCATACATCATATTAGTAATAATGAAATAATGCTTAATTTTATGGAAAATCTTTTACTACAATATGACTTGTTATATTGTCGATTTTAGATATTTTATAAGACAATGTTCTATCGAAATTAACGTAAAAAGCTATTCTATTTAAATATAATAATTTTGATTTGTTATTATCTTTTGTATCTCAAAATTATATTAATTATAATTGTAGTGACAAACGGTTATAATTTTTATAATTAGTACACCAAATTACTAGTGAGAGGTAATTATTTTGCTACTTTTTATAGGAAAACTTTTACTGTATTATAGCTTGTTACATCATCGCTTTTGGTTGACTTGCAAAATTAGTAAAAGTGTTTGCAAATAATAAGAAAAGAGAATAAATCAAACGCTTTAAATAATTTATTTAGAGTTAAAATTCCATACTGGTTACGAAATATATAAGGAATTCTTGAAGCTTTACCATTTTAATTTTATATGTTTAACAATCTTATTTTAAAATTTTTCAAAAATACTTGTTTTCTTTTAAGTTTTATTTTGATAAATCCTTTGTCACTTTAAACCCAAAATTTTTATCTTTCAAAAACCCACCTTTTCATAGATGCGACAACCTTGCTACACTATAAACATCTACGCTTAAAGAATCATTTCAGACGATACAACACTTGGGACCATATAAAACCACGTAGCAACAAAAATGACTCTCAAAAGAATAGTCTAAAGACTCTAGTTTAATTGTGAAAATTGTGAAGCAAACTATTTGCATCATGGAACTTTCTTTTATCAATCTAACCTAAACTGATACATCAAGACTTCCCAAACCAACCTAACCTGAATGGGTTATGTTTGCTATATATTTTAAATCCAAAAATAATAATGGTGATAACAAAAAGATTATTTTCATAAATCCTCCTGACCTATGTACTATATTTTTATTTTGCTATGATTTTTTAAAACAGATCAAAATACCCCACAACTTAAAAAAAAAAATTGTCATTTTGTCCCCTCTATCCAATTCTATCTATATCCTTGATGGAGTTGTTGATGTGCCACATAATTAAAAATTAAAAATATATAAAATAATTTAATATTAAAAAATAAAAAAATTATTTTATTTTATTTTTTTTCTAATTTCCCCCTCTCTCCTTCCTCTTGATCTCACTCTCCCTATTCTCTTTCACCTTTTTACTCTCTCACTTTGCTCTCCTACTTCACCTTTTCTCTCTATCTCTCTCGATCTAGCTAGCGACGAAGGGTGGGGCAGCTGGAGTAGACTGGTGCTTGAGGGGTGACGCGACAGGGATAAGGTGGGGCGGGTTAGGCTGGGGGAAGGGGGGCCAACAGGGTTGCAACGGGGGCGGTGTTTGACGAGGAGGTGAGAGAAAGGAAGTTGATTGAGAGTGGCAATAGAGCTGCAACTACGAGCACCAGTGGTAAGATTACATGTTTAACGGTTCGACAGAGATGCATTCCAATGGCGGCATGAGTGTGATGGAGCGCGGGAACGGCATAAGTGAGGAAAATCTGTATGATAGTGTTATGCTATTTGAAATGTAGTAAAGTTGAGTTGTTAGTAGAAAGAAGGTGCTTTAGTGCTGTAGATTTGATCTCTAAAAGAAATGTTGGGCATAGGTTTAATCAATGATGTTGTTAAGCAATTCAGTAGCTAGAAATTAACTGTTAAATTCAAGTTGAGTTTTTATTTATTTATTTTTTGCACCACAACTAGGACTCAAGGTCATAGGAGTAAAGTATCTAAAGTAATTAGAACTTTTCATGATTCCAGCTACGCCTTGAGGAAGAGATTAAACTTTTCTTTTCTTTTCTTTTCTTTTTTTTAACTTAAAGGTGGAAATACTATTTCTTCAATTTTAGATAAAATCAGATATGATTTTACTATTAAGCTACAGCTACTACTAAAGAATTAAACTATTTCATGATAAATGAATGTATCAATAAATTTTTGAAGAGGATAAATGAACTGAGTACTAGTGGAAAACATTGTTCTGGGTTTGTACTTGTGTAGGCCAAATCTTGTCCTGGGTTTATGACGAGGTGCTGGTCATAGTAGAGAGAGAGTGTGTGTGAGATGGAGAGGAAGCGGAAAGAGAGGCAAAAAGAAAAAATTGAAATAAAATGGTATTTAAAGATTAATTAGATTTGTATATTTAATTATAATTTTAATATTTTTTTTAATTATATACCACGTAAACAATTCTATTAAAGATATAGACAGTTTTGGACGAAAAGTGTAAATTGACCAATTTTTTATAATTTGGGGGCGTTTTGATCGATTGAAAAATCAAGGGGTAAAATTCAATAGAGTATATAAGATATGGGAATTTCGAAAATAATTCTTATGGAAACCCAAAAAAAAAAAGGGCCAACAACAACAAAAACACCCCTTAAAAAACAACAACAACAAAAATAGAATTTTGTTGTGTAACTGCACCGACTCTTTGAAGCAACATTAAAGAATTATGTCGTCGACGTGAAAGCAAATGTGTTGTTTGTTGAAAGTTGAATCAGTGGAATTATAGAAGCACCCAAAACATGTTCAAAAATAATTAAAAATTTAAAATTAAAAAAGACGGCAACTGTGAAAAAGCACATGTTATTTTCGAAGGGAAAAAAAGTAACTTCTAACAAACGCCGTCTTACATATCCTTCTTTGAAGCTGTTTCTGTTACACTACAACGTGATCTAAATGGCAAAGCTATCACAATGGTATCAAATCTTAAAATAAAATTTACAGCTTAGAAAAAATAATAATAAACAAGACATGTAAACTAATATTGTCTCTCAAAAGCCCAAAAATCCTTTTGTGACCGCCTATAGCAGTTTAGTTTAGGATATTTGATAACCTGCTTTTGAAAAGTAAATTCTAAAACAACTATTTAACATCAAAGCTAAAAAGCAACTCAAGAGTTGTTTTTTTTCAATAATACTTACTTTTATAATTTAAAATTATTAAACTAACCTTAAAAAAAATACATAATTTTCAATCTGTTTTTTTTTTTTTTTTAACAAATTGAAATAAATCAAATAACATGTTTTACTAAAAACAAAATATATTAAAAATATACTTAAAAAATGTATTCAAATACTTAAAAAACAAAACATATTAGATTAATAAAAAATAATAAGTTGAAACAAATAAATTAAATTATATTAATTTAATCTTATTTTAATTCAATTAAAATTAATAAAAATTAAATCTATAAATATGTTTAATAAAATATATCTATTTTTATTATTATATATCTTTACATCAATTTTATATATAATTTATAGTACTGATTCTTATTCTCCGAACAACTTTGAAAAAATATTTACCAAGCACAAACCTACTTCTTGCCCGCAGCACAAGAGAAGCTACACTACAGCAACGTCAACCTGGCACAAAATCCCCAATTATAAGATTTGGACTCAAAAAAATTTATCAAATTCCATTAAAAAAGGAACGGTGGAAGTGATTAAAGCCCATTCGTGAAATCAATGGAGAAAAGGTTGTGAGAGAGAAAGCAAACCATAAAGATTATATCCAAACGTTCCAAAAATATTCACAATTCCATTCCATGACCCACCACAAAAGGAAAATAAAAATCTCCTAGGCTGGAAGAATCATTACTCATCAGAGAGAACAAAAAAGAACCCTAATTTGCAAAAGAAATTAAGCGAAATAAATTGATTTTTTTTCCTTTTCAGGAATTTCAATTCTTAGGTCGCTAAGACTCCGACGCATCGTATCGCGAGCCCGTCATCATCATGACCTTGAACTCCTCGAAGCTGATCGTGCCGTCGCCGTCGCAATCGACGCCACTGATCATCTTCCGGCACTCGGCGATCGCGCATTCGTCGCCGAGGCTCCTCAGAACCTCGTGGAGCTCCTCCGCCGAAATCGAGCCGTCACCGTCGATGTCGTACACAGAGAACGCGTCCTTCAGGTTCTCCAAGACCTCGTCGGAATCCACGCCTTTGGTGTTCAATTCAATGAACTCCTCTAAATCGATGAATCCGTCGCCGTCGGAATCCAACTCCTTGATCATCTTCTGAAGCTCCTCCTCGCCGGACGGCTGGCCCAGGCTCCCCATGATCGCGCCGAGCTCCGACGACGAGATCTTGCCATCGCCGTTTACGTCGAATTTCTTGAAAACCTGCTCGAGCTCGGCGATCTGAGCCCGGCTGTTGACTAAGGGCGAGCGGGATTGGAACGGGATCTCCGCCGGCGTCGGATTAGGGTTTGCGGCTGAGGAATCCGGTTTCTTACGCCGGCCAAACAGGGATATAAGACCCATGCTTTTACGAAATACGAAAAAGAGAGATAGAATGCGAAAGAAAATTTCTTTTAGAGAGAGAAAGAGGGAGATTTTTGAGATTGGAAATAAAGGAATCAACAAGAATGAGGAATTTTTGGGATAAGGGGACCAAATCCTGAGAGGAGAAATTATTATAACTGACTGAATCTGAAATATCTCTGTGAGATTTATTGCCTTATTTTTATTTTATTTTTATTTTTATTTTTTGCTCTCTCTAGCTCTAGTTTAGAATCCAAAATTAGAGCGAGGAGAGAGAGAGAAACCGCGTGAAAGGGGATTGAGGCAGCAGAAGAAATAATGGGAAATGAATGCACGCCACGTTAATGATGAAAGTTCTCTCTGTCTCTTCGCCACTCCCACTCCCACCCCCTTCCGTCCTTCGACGCTGTTTCTTCTTTTAAATCACACCACTATGTAGTCTTTAAGCAAAAATTCCTGTAAGAGTAATTTGTGCTTTTTTTTTTTTTTTTTTGCTTTTCAATCGCACTACTATATAGTCTTTTATATGGCCGTGACTCATGACAATAACGAAAACATTATTTTAATTTAAAATATTTGTTTAGGTATATTATTGGGAGAAAAAAAAAAATTTGGAAGATTTATTGGAAGAATTTTTAGTATGAAATAAAAAATATATATTTTATTAGCTAGTTGGACAAAATAGGATTTTACCTACCAAATATGACGCTACAAAATATGTGATTGTGGCTTTCCACACATGATCCATGGTTTTTTACACGATGTATAGTTTTCTTTAGAGAAAATATCTTTTAATTATTATATGTACGTGTATGTGCGTTAATTCAATATTGGAACGTCATCCACTCCAAAAAATGGAATGTGATAATACAACACATATTCTAATGCCATCTGATCTACAAGGTGTCTTCCACTTGATCCAATCAACTTTATTCTTATCGCCAGAGAATCTACGGTAACAATGAGCAATCAAAAATTCTAGGGAGAATTTGAGAAAGAGTTAAAGAAAATTTGAAATTAAAGGAATAATCTCTTTTTTTTGTATTAAAAAAGGGTTTTTTTTTAAGCATCGAAACTGTCTTAACTTTTTTCAGAGAAAAAAAAATGACTTTATCGAAAAGAGGAACTAATCATGGTAAAAACAAAGAAAACTGGAATTGTTTTGATGCAAAAAAAAAAAGAGGTCATTTGTCAAAAAAAAATTTTGGCCGGACTACTTGTCCAAGCGCCCCAAAATTCTATATCTCAAAACTTTTTGGCAATTTGAAACATTGACATGGAATAGGTAGAGATAGATTGGATTACAACCTACAGGAGAATTTCTTTGCTCCATATCTTGCATTTAAGGGACATGAAAAGTTGTTTCTAGAGTAGCCTTCATGGCTTAAACAGACTTTCACAGTTCATACCAGGGGTGGTGGCAAAAAGATTTTGCACATTTAATTTGACATTAGAGGCAGTCTGATATTGTTGTACTGTGTTATATTGTTGTTTTAGTGTACTATGGACCCGAAAGACGTAGACATTTGGTAATTTTTTTTCAAAGTTATTGTGAATACTAAAAGAATAATTACTATTCGAGTATGATTTAGAGAGATCCAAATCAGACTAAGGACAAGGCCCAACAAGAGCATGGCCCAAATAATATTGCGAGCCAAGTGATGAGGGCATCGGTAGCATGAGACATATTTAGATCCAATTCAAGTTCCCATTGGTCCAGTTACGAGAGCTCGTGCAAAGAAGTTCAAAGAAATGCTTATTGGGCTGATTCAAGCATCTTGGGCTCAAGCTATCGCATGGAGGCCTATTGAGGGAATTGCATGTGACAACCAAACCAACAAATGCGTGATTCAAGTTCTAGAAGGGACCGAATAATCCTATGGCTGCAAATAATCTTGCTACTTTCCATTTCAGTTACTTTCCCAATTTGAGGCGATAAGTGGCGAGAAGAATCAGCTAATTGCCTAATTATTGTCTAGTTTCCTTTTCTTTTACAAAACATGCGTTTACTTTTATATTATTGTAAGGCTTTTAAGCCATTTAGGAAACTTAATTTATTTGCTTTAGATTGAGCATCTTTTTGGCTAGTAATTGATTTGCCCAAAATTCCATGGGCAATTAGGAGCTGAAAATTCGCAAAGGGGAACCACTATATATTGTAACGAATTTCATTCAATGGTAATAAGTTTTACACACAATTTGAGGTTTAATTCTCTTTGGTTCCTAAACAAACTATTC
>CAMOHE010037416.1:0-25438 GCA_946598075.1 Artocarpus hirsutus
TCTCCTCTCATGACGGCGCGCCTATGATGATGATGTTTATGGTGCAACACTTGGGCCCCAAAGATAAAATGAATGAAGTTTTTAAGATGAATAATGATAATGAAAGATATGTTCTATATAAAGTTGTGCCAAGTGCACTATTATGTTGATGATGATTATGTTTACAATGTTTCATAAAGATTTTCATAAAATGTTTATGTTGTGAGATAGGAAAGTGTACTTACTAAGCTTTTGCTTATTTAGTTTATAATCATGTTGCAAATAAATGTAAATGGACCATGGAATAAATGGAGGGCGAGGACAGGCATGTAGGCTATGAACAATGAATCGGAAACGAAAAAATACCAAGAAAGAATAATTTTTTTTGAACTATGTTTTTATTTCTTTGAATGCTATAATTTCCATACTATTAAGTAAAAAGACTTGTTTTACATTTATTTTAATTTTTCAAAAGTTCAGTCTGCCAAACTGTTTAAAACAGATTTTAAAGTTTGTTTTGAAATTTTGTTTGAATTATGGTTTTGTTAATTTGGCATTGATAAACCATGAAAAAAAAAAGATTTGAAATATTTGGAATATTTAAAAAAAAAATTTGTATTCATGGATCCTAGGATATGTTTATCAAATTGTGTCTAAATTTAAATGGTTTATTTTATCAATAATGATAACAAGGATAAAAGTAACGATTATTGTGATGTCCGTAAGGGTGCGCTACACTTTCATCTATATCATGATGATGCCACATCACTTTCACCGGAGGAATTTCACGACAACGTAACATTTTTACCTCACGATCCAATATCTGAGTTGGAACTTCCTCATAGGTTATATCTCCCTGAATTAAGACATCTATCCACATGATCACATGTGAAGGGTCGGGTTCAAACTTTCTTAACATCGATACATGAAACACATTATGTACATGAGACAATTGTGGTGGTTGATCTAAATGGTATGCTAGCATTCCAATTCGTTCTACAATCTCAAACGGTCCCATATACCTTAGTGCTAACTTTTCTTTAACACCAAATCGAGATACACCACGTTCTGGCTTTACTTTCAAAAACACAAAGTCTCCGACCATAAACTCCAAAGGTCGTGTCCTCTTATTTACATAGCTCTTCTGTTGACTTTGAGCTACCTTAAGGCGTTTGTGAATAACCCAAATCTTGTCTATTGTTTCTCTAATAAATTGAGGCCCAAGTTCAATGCGTTCTTCCTTTTTAGCCCAAAACAATGGAGATCTACAAGGCCTACCATATAAGGCCTTATACAAAGCCATTCCAATACTTGCTTGATAGTTTTTGTTGTTTGCAAACTCAACAAATGGCAACTGTGTAGCCCAATTGGTTCCAAAGTCCAACACACAAGCTCGAAGCATATCCTCGAAAATCTAAATGACACGTTCAGATTGTCAAATGTTTAAGGATGAAAAGTTGTACTGAAATTCAGTTGTGTTCCTAAAGCTTTTATCAATCCTGTCCAAAAATTTGATGTAAAACATGTATCCCTATCAGAAATGATTGACATTGGTACTCCATGCAATGTCACTATCTTCTCCAAATACAATTGGCATAACTTTGAGACATTGTAACTAGTTCTAATTGGAATAAAGTGGGTTGTTTTTGTTAAACGATAAACAATTACCTAAATGGCATCATGTCCTATTTGAGTCTTAGGAAATCTAGTAACAAAATCCATTGTTACATGATCCCACTTCCATTCTGGGATAGGTAAGCTCTTCAGCTCTCTTCTAGGCTTTTGATGCTCTACTTTAACCTGCTGACATGTCATGCACTTAGAAACAAAGGTTGCTACATCTCGTTTCATTCCTCGCCACCAATGTTGTCGTTTCAAATCCATATACATTTCAAAACTTTTAAGATGAATAGTGAACTTAGAACAGTGTGCCTATCCAACACTACTTGCTAAGATAAGGGTCCTCTGGAACAACTAATTTCCCTTTGTAAAGTAAGAATCCTTCTGGCTCAATCTACCATCCATCCAATTGTTCACCATTCTATATTCCGAAATCATACGCAATCCTTCATCATGACATTGTCCTTGTTTTATTTACTGGATTAACTTAGGCTCTTTCATCATCTTTATAACATTACAAGTTAAAGTCGACAATGGTGACTACTCGCCTCCAATCCTCCAATGCTAGACTGGCCATGATCCCTTTGTTCTTATGACTTAAAGCATCCGCCACTGCATTCGCTTTTCCAAGATGGTATTGAATGCTAAAGTCATAATCCACCATGTACTCAATCTATCTCCATTGCCTTAGGTTGAGGTCCTTTTGAGTAAATAAATACTTCAAACTTTGATGATCTATATAGAGCTCAAACCTTGTACCATATAAGTAGCATCTCTAAATCTTGAGTGCAAAGACCATAGCAGCTAACTCGAGATCATGTGTAGGATAGTTCCTCTCATGGGGTTTCAATTGTCATGAGGCATATGTAACTTATCGACCATGCTGCTTCAGTACACAACCCAAACCATTTCCCGAGGCGTCAATGTACATAGTATAAGGCTCCTCGTTGTTGGGTATGATGAGCATAGGTGCACTAGTGAGTCTTCGCTTCAGTTCTACAAATGCTTCTTTACATTTATCATCCCACACAAACTTGACATTCTTTCTTGTAAGTCTTGTCAACGGAGAAGCAATCTTTGAAAAATTTTCCACAAAGTGCTGATAGTATCCAACTAATCTGAGGAAACTTCAGATCTCTATCATGTTCTTTGGTCGTTCTCAATTTAGTACCGCTTCAATCTTGGATAAGTCTACTAAGATACCTTTTTTGGAGATAACATGTTCAAGGAACTTGACCTTTTTCATCAAAAATCACACTTCTCCTTCTTTGTATATAGTTTGTGTTCCCTTAACGTTTGTAGAGCAATCCTCAAATGCTCAGCATGCTCTTCTTTGGCTTTGGAATAGATCAATATATCATCTATGAAGACAATGATAAATTGGTCTAGGTACGATCGAAAGACACTATTCATCAAGTCCATGAAAGACACTAGTACATTTGTCAACCCGAAAGGCATGACAAGGAATTCAAAGTGACCATAGCGAGTCTGGAAATCCATCTTTGGAATGTCCTCTTCCCTTATCTTTAGTTGGTGATACCCAAATCGCAAGTCAATCTTTGAGAAGTATCAAGATCCTCCCAACTGATTAAGCAACTCATCAATTCGAGGTAGAGGATACTTGTTCTTGATAGCTAGTCGATTAAGCTAGCGATAATCGATATAGAGTCTCAATGATCCATCATGTTTCTTCACAAATAGCACTGGAGCTCCCCAAGGTGATGTACTTGGCTGAATAAATCCTTTCTCTAATAGTTCGTCCAACTGCTTTCTTAATTCCACCTTCTCAGTATGTGCCATTCGGTACGGAGCAATAGAAACTCCCAGAACTAGGTCGATGATAAACTCAATTTCTCTATCAGGTGGCAGTCTAGGCAATTCATCTAGAAAGACATCTGGAAATACATCTACTATAAGAATGTGAGAAGATGAATCATTCCTCTTATATTATCCTTTCGAAGCAAAGATCATCCCAAGATTGGTGAAGTTTCTTCGTCTTCCAATACAAGCCTTTAGCACAGGGGCTAGCGTCAACGTCCCTATCTTTGCTTGAAAATCAATGAATTGTCCATTCTTGGTGAACAAAGAGACATGTTTTCTATGACAATCTACTATCGCCTGATATCTAATTAGCCAATCCATTCCTAAGATTACATCAAACTCCGTCATAGTTATTACACATAGATCAGCTGATAGTTTATGTTCTCCTATAACAATACACATTGATTTATAGATTATGGAAACTTTAGCTATTCCACCCATTGATGTACTAAGGGTTAATGGCAAGCTACATGTTTTTGTTTCTAGTTGTAATATAGAAGCAAACAACATGGATATAAATGAATGTGAAGCGCCGGTGTCAAACAATACATGAGCCCAAGAATGAGACACGTGGATCATACCGTCAATAACAGAGTGGTCAACCTGCTTTACTTGTTCAATTGCTGCCATAACAGCATAAGCTTAAGCCAAGGCTTTTCATTTATCATTCTTCCCCCGATTTTCCTGGCTGCTACTAGCATTATTATTATTTCTCCTAGGAAACCCTGTGGAGTTGGTTGAAAATTCTGGTTAGGATAGAAACTAGAACCTTGTGGCTGTTGTTGATAGTTGTATTGGGGCTGGAATCCTCATGGTTGAGTAACTAAAACTTGAGAAGCCGGCGAGTTTTGCTGGAATACTCCTCGGTTTTGACTCCCTCCCCATATAGTAGAGCAAAAATGACTTCCTTGCAGTCTTGGGGCAAAAGATGATGGTGCGGGACGGTTAGGGCAATTCCTTCTAAGATGTCCTACTTGCCCACAATTGTGACAAGTGTAGGGTTAGAAACGACCACTACCCGATGATCCACCTCAAATACTCACTCCACTTTGCTGTGTGACCTGCCCTTCTCCTTTTTATTTATTTTCTTCGTACGCCCACCAGAACGCTTGTACTCTCCATAGGAGTTGTTTAGCTCTGTCTCTGCCTGTTAAGCAGTAGCTACAAGTTCAAGAAAGTCCATTGATGGGATAGCAGCTATCATCTATCTGATTTTCAGCCTTAGATTATTTCAAAATTTCTCGGACCTCGCCATTGGATTCGATACATCTCTAGGATTATAGTAAGACAATTGTAAGCATGATATTCAGCTACTGTCATATCTCCGTGCACTAAGTTCTCGAATTCTTACATCATTGTTTGTCTATGGCTCTAGAGAATATAAGTGTTATGAAATATGGTCTCAAACTGCTCCCATGTGAGGTTTGGCACATCATAGTCATCTTTTTGTAGATCTCACCATTCTTCAACTTTACCCTTAAATATATTCCTTGTAAATCTAACCCAATATTCTTGTGGGATTCTTAAGGTATCCAACTTCTTTTTGACCACCTTAAGCCATTGCTTTGCCATGACAGGATTAGGTTCTTTGTTAAATGTAGGGCGTTTTTGTTTTATAAACTCCTTCAACAGAGTTAAATGTTGTTGCTCGGGATCACGACCCTTAGCAGGTCTTTGCACATTTTGCAAAGCTTGAAGTATTTGTCCTAAATGATTTACTTCTGGCGTAGCTGGTAGGGGTTGTACTACCCATCGAGGTTGTTCATCTCCCTAAGCTTGTTCCGTTGGCTTAGGTAGCTCAACTTCTTGAGCGTGTTAAGCTCATTGTGATTGCTTAGACGATTGTATTTGATGTCTTGGCGACATAGTTTTCTACTTACTGCGTAAATTTAACTAGGATTAGTACCCAATGATGATGACATTAACATTTAACATTAAAACCATTTGAAAAGATTGATTTTTAAGGTGGTGCTCCACCCCCTAGGGACATTTTCATGTCCCTCAAGAACATGTCACATGTCTCTGGGGGAAATATCGCATGTCCCTCTGGGTCATTTTCTTATGTCCCTTGGGGACATTTTTTGATGTCCTTTCGAGACATTTTCTAATGTCTGTTCACGACATGTTTTTTGTGTCTTTCTAGGACCTTTTAAAGAGTCTCTCTAAGATATTTTCATGTGTCCCTCCAAGCCATTTTTTGATGTCCTTTCGGGAGCTTTTTTTTGTGTTCCTTTGAGACATTTTTTGATGTTCCTCTAGGACATCTTCTTGTATCCTATTAGGATATGTTTTTCTCTCTTTTTCTCTAACATCTCTCTCTCCTCGTCGTTGTTGGCTTGTCTTTGGCATCAATGACGACACAGACAACCAAAAAACCCAAAAAATAGAGAAAAAAAAATTGAAAACACCAACATTACCACAACAACAACAAAAAAATAGCCAAAAAAAAAAAGAACCAAACATTGAACTAGACAATTCTCCTTTGAATTAATGATATATAGAAACTGATATTATTGAGATACTATAACCAAAGAAATTCCTTATATTATCCAATCAAAGAAAAAAAAATCCATTACACAACCATTAATCTGAGATGTATGAATCAAGGCCCTTGATTGTACGGTCACAATCAACCTTGGCCAAAAACTGTGATCTCGATGACTCCACAAGCATATTGACAGCCCAGGCTTGGGTTACCCTTGCAATCTACATCGATCCCCCCCAAGTCAATGGCGATAGTGATAGGTCTCTTGCAGTGGTGGCAGCGACAACAATGGTTGTCGGGTCACCAAAGGGATGAAAGAGAGAGAGTGAGAAACAGGGAGAGAGAAAGAAGAGAGAGGGGGAAATCAAGGAAAAAAGGAAAAGAAGTTGTGGCATTACTTTTTTGCAGCATTAAAAAAAAATAATGATGTAAAAATATGGCATAACATGTAATCTTGAATTTAAAAAACTAATTTCAATGTCATTCTTATGAATAGAAAAATTAGGCAAAATTACATAATAACCTTTAGCAAGTTGTGAAAAATGTTTTATAAATGTAAAAATATTCAAAGTCTCAAATTTTAAATTTTAAAGAAAAAATATTAAGTTTTATAATTTTTAAATGCTAAAATATTTTTTTTAAAATATTTCTCAAGAAAAAAATATATTTTATAAACAAATTCGATCTAGTTAAGGGTATATTTGTCTTATATTCATATTTTTTTGTTTAAAAAGTTTAAAAGGAATAAAATTGAAACAAAAGATCAAATTCAAAGGATATCCTTATCATTTCTAAAAGAGTAATTTGTATTAGTGATTCCTTAACTCTTTAGTCGGTAAGACTTTGGTCCCTCTTTTTTAGTTTTAGCAAAACAACCCCTTAACTCTTAAACCCTTGGCAATTAATAGACTTTTGTCAAAATTAATCCAAAACCTAAAAAATAAGGCATGTGTGAGTCACGTGAAACTTCTTTAAAAGAAAATTATTGAAACATTCCCTTTAGGCCTGAATTCTTTAAAAAGAAAAAAAAATCTTTTCCTTTTCCTCTATGTTTCCTTAGAAGTAGAAAAGATTTACTAGCAAAATGAAAAAGAAAAATGAGAACCTGGGCAAGTTGAAAATCATAAGTTAAGGTGAAATCTAATAGTTAAATACGTTACAATGCCATTGATGATTTTTTATGCTCAATTATTTAAATTTTCCAATAAATTACCCTATTAGTATGTCTTTTCCTTTATCTTTCTCTCTCTATTGTTTTTTTACTAGTTTTAAGTATTGTTTTCTATGTATCCATTTATCGATCAATTTGGTTTAGCTAATTAGTGTAAGTTACTTATCAAGAATTTAAATTTAGAAAACAAAATGAGTTCTTGATTTGAAATTCTAAAGCTTATTTTTATATCGGAGAATCGAAAGGAGTCAACCCCACTTGTAAACCAATAAAAATCGTTTGCAAGATATACTCCAAACATGACTTTGGTCTGTTTACCTTAAGCAATATCATTGGCCAATAATTAGTGAAACAATGAGCAAAATAAAAACAAAGAGCACTGAACCCTTTATCTTGAAAAAGACAATTTATGGACTAGTGCAAGAGATAAATTCATCCCAAACCTTAACGCCATTAGTTATATTGAAACACATGAGAGAAAGCTCTTAAATCAAAAACCTTGTAAAAGAAACATACAATCACATAGAAGGATGAAGTGTTGGGAAATTTCCTATGTCTTTAGGCAACATATTAAATATAACAATTATATTATGGTTATTTAATTATAATGAGTTATTTTTAAGTGATTTGTTTATGGAAAGCTCGTAGGCTACTAGCTAGGTATAGGTTTAATGAGTGAATGCCCAATACTGACCCAACTAAATTTAGTAAGATCTAAGTGGAAAAGTATATAAAGACATTATAGGTTATGATCCCAAGACATCAAATCATTCTATACTTTTCTCCTCTCCCCATCTAGAAGAGAAAAAACCCATTGAAAAACTGAAGTGATTTGATTGCGAAAGACAATAACCCGTTTATCTATCATTGTGGGAATTTTGCAAAAGAACTTATAGCTGTTGCCATGGATATATGTGTTTATCACTTGATTCAGTTTCTTGACAATCTAGCATGACATGATCCTAAGACTATAATATTATTATTTTAGGGTTCTATAGAATTATGAATATCTAGAATTAAGAGTTTTTAACAAGTGGTATCAAAGTGATTATCATGTTAGATTATTAGGATTATTTCACACAAATTTTTTTCTATTTTTTCTCTATTTTGGAAATTTTTGGATATACAAATTATGGATTCTTTGTGTGAATTATGATTCTTGCATTTTTTTTTTTACTAATGATACAGTTTTTTGAATGATCTATGGTGTTATTGTGAGTTATTAAGGATTAAAGAATTGAATTGTAGTTAAAAAAATCAAATTTTTGGTATCTTTTTTTTTATTTTTCATAATATATTTTTTGTCATAAGGTCACGACAGAGCGCCATGGCATTGTGAACAAAAACTAGTAGCTTGCAGCTGTGACACCTAAGCATTTCTAGAACATTATAAATAAATAATTAAAGGATTATGTTAAGCAAAATATATGTCATAAGGATTATTATTTTAATCTGATTTTTATAATAAATTTCATAAAAGTGAAAATGAAAAATTTAACAGTAAAAATTATGTCATAGTCTTATACAAAAAAGAAATGATATGAAAATAAGCTAGAAAGCCTAACTGTTACAAAATATATTGTAAGAAATGTTAAAACAAAAATACAGTTTAAGGAAAATATTGTATAGAAATATAGAAAATTATATAGTATTAGAGCTATGTAGTATGGAAAGTATACTACAAAAGTAATGCGGTGTAAGGAATTACATTGATAAAGTTAAACATTATAGAAATTATATTGCAAAAGTAATACAATATAGAAATTAGACTATATAAAGCTAAGCAGCATAAGAATTATATTGTGTAGAGGATATGGATGAGTAATGAATACTGTATAAGTTTATAATAATATAGAAAAAGTGTATCGACGGTATAGGAAAAATATTATCAATATAAATTTAGACTGTCATAAGGATGATGTGGGACCCACTTAGTGGCACCCCTAAGGTGGAAATTTTTCCACATCTTCCTTTAAAGAGCCGGTTGTGGCTAGTGGAGGGGAAGCAAAGTTTCTTTGCATTTTAGTCCTTAGTACCATAAGGGCATTTTTGAAATAAAAAGTTGTTGTGGGACCCACAATGGGGACACCCAAAAGCAAAGAATTAAGACACATCCTCCCTTTGGTGTATGCAGTTTTCACTATGCAAATGGAGCCACATTTTCACTATAAAAATGTTTAAGTGATGACTAATGTAGGTGAGTCATCAAAGTTGGAAAAAAGATGACACTTTGGTCTCCATCATTTTTCATGCCAAGCTTGAACCTAAAACTGGTTCCCATATGCTCACTCCCTCTCGTTATTTTTCAAAAAAAAAAAAAAAACCTCCAATTTAGTTTAGAATCAAGTTCATATGTTGGTGATCAGATTAGCCACATTTAGAGGTAAAAATCTAAAGTTTTTCTTATGAATTTTAGTGGTTTTCTTGAGTTTATGTGATGGGTTTTGATGGGGTTTTTGCTATGGTTTATGTCAAGGAAAGTTAGTCAAGTTCAGGCACTCTTAAGGAGGATCAAAAGGGTTTAAAAATTTTACGGTAAGAACCCAAATCCTAGTCTTGAAAGTTTGTTAATTTTCATGGGTCCTATGACTTTGTTAATTTTTATGGGTCCTATGACTGGTTTTGTAATCTTTTTAGACTACGGTATGTATAAGGGACTCTATGGCATGATTAAATGCTATGTTAAGAAGAAGAAGAAGAAGAAGATGATGATGATGATGATGATGATGATGAAGGATTAAAGAATTAGGGCTTAAAGTAAAAAAGAGAAGTTATGACAAGTTTTGTCATAAACACTAAGTTTAAACACTTTTAAGAAGTTTAAGTGTTTGATGACCTAATTTAACCATGGCATGAAAAGAAAACTAAATGGCATGATTATTTTATATGTTAAGTGCTTGATTTAAATGATTGAAAAGGTTTAAATAAGATTAAACCTTAGAAAATCAAGTTAAGATAAGTTAATATGTAAAAAGTGTGTGTTAGTGATGTGCCTTAGGCCAATTATGTATTGATCACATTTTGACTTTGTTATATTTGCATTTTATTAATAAAGAGGCATTTTTATTATTGTTTTTTATTGTAATTTCATGAATAGTTAATTCTACCTAAGGTCATTAAGTATGTTACTTGATAGTAAAACTCTTAGGTGAAAATTGAATTCTATTCTAAATTATTCCTAGTCGGTCATTATTATTGAGATAATAATGAATGAAGACTAGTATGAAGTTTGACTGATAATTATGTTTTACTAATCATGTGTATGAGATACTAAGTCAACTTATAGATATATATTTGAGAAATGATGTATTGAATCGACTCGCTATCAGAATACTGCATGGATAATTGTCATAAGTGATTCTCATCATAATAGTATTATCTTAATCGTCTGACCTAAAATCATCATAATTTCCTACATGACAAGTTCTATATTTTGACATAATCTAATATTATCTTTAACAAGATGATGGAATGGATTGTTGTTGGATATAGAGTGAATCATGTGAGGAATGTGAGTGATTAAGAAGGAATTTGTCCCTCATTTATTATAAGAAAGATATCTATGGGCCCCTCGATAAGTTAAACTGAAGTAAAATTTATGGCCATACTAGAATGAATTAACAAAGGTTATCAATATCAGTTTACTTAAGATTGAGAAATAATATGATTGAATAGTATAAGGATGACATAAACCATGCCTTATGTTCAATCAAGGTATCTAGTGACAAAAGGACTTTAATACTTATTGTGGATTAGGTTATGTCAGATTATTGACATTCGTATAACTTGAGTAATCATGATGTCTTGCTAGAGGCCGCTTATGATTTGTGGGCCAGAAACAGAATTTCAAGCCCACTACCAACGTTATGTGAACCTATAGGGTCGCATGCTTAGAACAGACCAAAAACAAATTTTAGGTTTACTGTGTCTAGGTTCAATAAACCTGATAATGTCTAGATTCGATGTACTAGATATGTCTAGGTTCATTGAATCTAACATTATTTAGATTCTTTGAATCATATTCGAATTACATACATTATCTAGATTCTCTGAATTATATTCGAATTACAAACATTGTCTAGATTCTCATAATCATATTTGAATTATAATTTACCCTAGTTAAAATATGACTCTATCTTGAAGTCAATAGATATATATATATATATATATCTGTTTTAGGGTTTTCAGCCAAAAAACAGGAAGAAAAAAAAGGCATTCTCTTATTCTAAAAGGCGAGAACATTAAAAACCCTAAAATTAGAGAGAGAGTCACTTACCGTAAAGATAGGGTGCTAGCACACCAATTCATTTTTGAAAAGTTTGTTTATGTGGATACCTACAAAGGGCGTTGCTCTGAGTAACAACGTCTGTATCCGATCCCGAATACGAAAAGCTTGAGTTAGGATGTTACCGGAGTGAACCCGCTCTCTTCCTTCTAGAAATCTTGCCCCTTTTATCATCTTGGTAAGATTCTAAGACTTTCTTATCAATCTAATCGAATTGTATAGATCCTACAAGGGTTTTGTGGAAATTAATTTTAATTTTTCACTGCTTATTTGAATCACAAAATCGAACAAAACCCAACAGTATGTTTAAGGTTTTTTTGAAAGAATTAAATATTTGAGGTCCTTAGAGGCCAAATTATTTTCTAGGTTCGACACAGTTTATTAGAAGTGTCTAGCTAGACAATTTTTTTGAAGAAATTCCATTTAAATTATGATCGAAGTAAGTAAAAAAATGTTGAATCGATTCTGCCTTACCAAGAATGTCATTACGATGATTGATTTTAAGAAAAGTTAAAGCACGAAAGTTATATATCTCATCGAAATGATTAAAATTTATGACACAAAATTTTGTACAAAAACATTATGGAATGTTTTGAATTTGACCAAAGAAGTTTTGTAAGTTTTAATCCTTGCAAAAAAAATTAAACTTTTTGATATTAAGCGGTCATTTTTGGTCCTGGGGGGAAAAAGTCAAGATTTTATATTTTGGGCCAAAATTGTAAAACCGAGAGGAACAAAAATTTTTGCTATATATAAATGGCTACCTATACATGGGCTAAAAGTAAATTCATGTTTGAAAGCCCATATAAATTTGGCAATTTTATGAGAAAAGTAGCTTAAGGGAAAGACGTCAAGATTCATAAACAGGACAATACTGTAAAGATCTGCTAAAAGGGATTCTTTTATGAAAAAGAAACTAAAGTTTTGTTTTTTATAACGTTATGAATAGTAAGAAATGTAAGTTTTGTTAAAACAGGTTTCGAATGTTTTCTAAGACACGTTAGGGGAAAAATGTTCATTTTTGTAAAAAGGCCAAAATAGACCCTGAAATGCCCATTTGAGGAAATACCCCTTAGCGAGAATTTTTTCGTGACCTACAACTAACAGAATGGTAAGGGTAAAATCGTCGATTTTAAAAAAACTACTAAAACAGATCTGAGTTCTCCAAATTAGCGAGATACCTTAGACGGAAAAAGTTTCGTAATATATTAAGTAATAAGACTATCAAGTAAGATAGGAAGGTTAACTAAGGGACATTCAAGTTGAGTAAAGAAAAGGTGAACCAAGAGGAAATGAAGTTAAGTAAAAGGAATAAAAAGTTAATGTTTAAGTTATGTTATCGATCAAGTAGGTCGGTAATGAGGAAGTTAGCTAATAGTTAGGTGTCATTTGAACAAGATGCAAAACCGACTAATAGAAGAGGAAGGATAAAGTTAGAATGCTAGAGCTATGTCTAAGTAAGTTTCAAACCTCACCTACAACATGAAGAAAATGAATTTCAAATGCTTTGAAAATGTTTTATATTTGCATTTGCTATGCTTAAAGTTTTAAGATCAAGTCAAGACTTACAATATATTTGCAATTGTTATGTTTTAAATTATGTTTGCATGTATTATGTATAATGTTTTAAAGTTCAAGTTATGATTTTCAATATTTTTGCATATGATATGTTTAGCATTTGATAAGCTCACGAAAGTTAATAAGAAGGCAAAGCAAAGGTGATAAGTAAGTGTCGTACCAGCCTCCTTGATGTAAGGTTTACAAGTTAAGTTAAAGTTATGATCTCGTTGTTTGATGGTCTTAAGTCTTTTACAAGTAATGCATTATGTTCTCATGATTGATGATATTGGTACGAACACTTAAGTTCACAAAATAAGGAAAGATATGAATGATGATAAGAAGCTTAAGTAAGTTATGAATGATATTAAAAAGCTCATAAATGGATATTCATAAATAAGCATAAATGAAATCATGTATTATGATCTTGCTTGTATTCCTTTACATGAAATATTTATGTGATATATTTATGAAAAACATTTTGAGAAATGTTTATGAAATACATTTTATGAAAAACGTTTACAAGAAAAGGTTTATGAAGAGGGTTTTATGAAAGAAATTTTTAAATGTTTTGTAAGATTATGTTCAAACTTATTAAGCATAAACTCATTACAAATTTCTTCATACTATAAGTAGCCCTACAAGAGACATGTAACACCCTTAAGTGGGGAAAAGTAGTTTCTAATAAATTAGAGAAAGATCAAAAAATGAAAATAAAACTTCAAAAGAAATTTTCTCAAGACTTAAATGAAAACTCTCAAACCAAAATAAACATATAAACAACAAACAAACCACACTTTAATGTAGCACTTTTGATTTAATAATATAAAACTGTCATCATCATCATTCCAACCCTCAATACATCTTAATATAGTCACAAATAGTAACACATGAGGCTAACATCATAATGAAGAACATTTCTAACATATGAAGCAATTCCAACTGAATAGAGCAACATAGCTTCCTCAACTATTTTTTTCGGAGCCACCTCACACTTTGTGAGTCCTGAAAAATAAAAATATAGAGGAATGAGTGGCAACATGCTTAGTAGGGAAAGCCATTACTCACCTTTAGGTTTTGATCATTTAGTACATTATTCATCTTATGTGATTCATTATAATCATATTTAATGGATACCTTATGTCATTCATTACCAAGTTCCATGCATTTACATATATACATATATCAGGATTTATCAATGTTCATCAATATCCACATTACAATGGAGTATCTCTTTACTTAACTCAACGAAACCTAAATGGGTGTGCTTGACCACTCTACAATCATTCTAAGAGTGTCCGGTGAGGGGACTTCAAGACCTGATTCCTCACCAAGTCAATTCTTGTACAGTGTATTTTAGGACTTTCGACCTAAGGGAGCGTCATCACCTCTCCCTTATTTACCTTTTAGGGTATTTGCGCCCAAGGATATAACCGCCGCCCTCTTTACGACTTACCATTCCTCTCATAACCACTACTGTTATGTATAGAGTGTATTTTTTAACCATGCTTCTCAATTTATATTAACATATGTCAAATCAATTTATTCCTTGTTGTATATTACAGGACGAGTTCATATTATTGTCTCATAAGTAATATTCATATTATAACAATTTAAAATATATATATATATATATCTTGCAATATAAAGAACTAATTTTAATTCTACAAAATCTCACAAAAGATGAATAATAGATTCCCTACCTCTTTGGCAAATAATCTGCAGTTAATTTCTAGCTCACAAAACCAAGTTCACTACGTAAGCTTCAAGTACGTCATTACCTTAAGGCATATAAAAGTAACTATACTTATGAGGTATTTGACATGATGGAGTGAACCATAGGTTTTAGCCATAAAAATGGTCAGAACCAATTTTATGGGTTAGAACCAAAATTAAAGTTGTAACTAGTGTTTGTCAAACTTCTAAAAATTGTGGTGTGAAGCATATGCAGTTGGAACTAATGTTTGGATGATGGTTATAGTTTGAACAACTAACTTGAAGAATGATGATTTTTTTCTATTTTTCTATTTTCTACATCTCATGAAATAATTAATTAATATTTGTATAATAAATATTGAGCATTATTTTTCATTACAATATTGTGAAATAATTACTGTCATATTTTGCAAGCCATTGATATATGTTGGACCACATTTTTCCCAAAAATCATTTCCTAGAAAAAGTTAGGAAAATATTTAGCTATAGGAATATTTGTAAACCAAAAATATAGTTTAAATTGGTCCAACACATAACCAAAGTTCATAACTTGATGGATCATTTCTACCTTACCATACATATTTTGCCTGTTCCCTTCAGGCCTAATGTCTCCTTCATTGCCTTCGGCAATCTTCCCACATTCTCTGAGCCAATGCATCCCCATATTCTTGTATCATCTCTCCACCTCACCATCCATTTGTGGATGCATGGTCTACTAGGATTTCTTTGATATTATCGAACTTAGTGTTCCTTTCTTATAACACTGATACTTGAACAACATCATTGTCAAAGTGGTGTAAAAGGCTATCATCTTCCCTCCCAAACTCGTCATTGCTATCCTCCTTGTCGGTACATATGCTGATGAAATTATGGACCACCACACAAATAATTAGAATCTGTATTTACATCTCTATTGTGTAGCTGCTCAATTGCTTTAAAAATTTAAAGCGCGCCTTCCACACACCGAAGGTTCTCTCGATGCAATTCCTTAGTGATGAGTGTTTAAAGTTAAGGTCCTCCTCTAGCGAATTAAAACTAGTACCACGTTTCATATACTCTTGCAAATGATATGTGGTTCGTTGGTATGGTGTAAGCACATAGCTCTTAGTTGAATATCCAGAATTTGCTAAATAGTACTTACCTAGAGGGTGAGTCGCAACAATACTTTCTAGTGGTATTGGAAATGCATGATGTTCTATCGTATTTTGCAACACACATGAATCATATGTGGAACCCTCCCATCTAAACAGCATGTAGGTAAACCTCATATCGAACAAGCATGCTGCTAGCACGTTAAACGATAGGGTTCCCTATTGATTTTGATATTTTGTTTGCTCATAGGATAACGGTACACAAGGGACATGTGCACCATCGATCGTGCCTACACATGACTAAACAAAACGCGAATAAGAGCTTAGTACCATTAGTATAATGTTTGTAACATCTGATTGAAAAAAGTTGGCACACTTACGTCAAAATAATTTGAATACTTTTCTCAACTGCTTTTAATAAGCTTCAGCATTTTGTTGTAGTTTGGAGCATGATGAATAGAGATCTTAATGAATATAGCACCGACAATACCTCAAAGAAGCACCAAGATATTGTTTTCCCTAAATGTTGCCAATGATCTTATGCCTTTCGATTCGATGTGGCATGGCACATAGTACGCAAAAATATCATGAGTTTCTCCTTAGCGCTCACCTCGTCAGTAGATTGCAACATTGTGTGTTCTTCCAATATTTGACTCAACACTAAAAATTGATTGTGTGTCATTCTAACTTTGCTGTATAATGGTCTTTCATGACCGTTAACCAACTCTGCCACATTCATTTTGCCTGTTAATATTAATGTGTGCATAAGGCACTTTTGTGGCCTATTACCTTGCCTTCTTTGCCATAGATAAGCAACAATAAGTGCAAAAAATCATCAATATCTATACTTTCCCCATTGTTCCAACAGTAGAAACACAAAATCTTGTGTGTATCATGGAAAATTATTTCTGTAACAACATAGAAAATTGCATTTAACAACATAGAAAACTGGATTTAAAATGACTTTCATTTTTTAGATAACATATAAAACAAACTAACAATTAAACAGAATGTCAATACTCCTACCAATTACAAATTATCCAGCTTGGAATACATGAGCACAAACAATAGTAAAAAACAGTGAGTCACCATTGCATGCATCAATGACAAATGGAAGTCCCTCATAAAATTGTCTCAATAAATGATACACATCATGAAAAATAAAGAAAACAAATAAGAAAGCAGCACAAGCTAGCAACAAAAATAGTTAAAAGTGGTAGATAGGCCAAACAGGGAATATTATTTTAACGTATATTCTTCGATTAACAATCTACGATCCTCATCATTGTCGTTCTCTAAGAACGTTGTCTATAGTCCATTGTCATCTCTTAGAGCCATCTGTAACCTCAATTTCTCGTGCCCCGTATAACCCATTTTCGTAAGGATTTGGATGCACTTTAAAAACTGAGCATTAGGTTTTAGTTTTGAATCCACAAAAGCCTGCATCATTATCTTTTCCGAATCCTCTTCTTTGTTAGTTTCCTTCATCTTTCTCTTACCCTTTCCAAGACTCCTTGAGCTTGAAGCAATTTCTCCTCCTCCATTAGAAGTGGACCACAACCAATGTAGTCTATTCCTAACATCATTCACCACATCATCAATGTGGTAGTCTTCTTGCCCAAGAGTGTTTGTAGGATCTTCATTGCTAAGTGATTACATACCGGGGCATGGGATGAGATAATACCAAACGCTAGAGAACCTAAAGCTATAAAACAAGAAAAAATGTAATCCAATGTTTTGAAAGATGAGTGTCCATATTTACCGATGTACCTAGCATCTGTTGGATTACTTTATAAAGACAAAAGTTTAGAAACATACAAAATTAGATAAACTATGTGGATATTTGTAGACTAATTAGCTGAAACACTGAACATATCATGCTCTAATTACCTTAATGAGTTCGAGTGGATATTTCTTAGAGAAATCAAACTCACTACTCTTAGGGTTGACCCTTAACCCTGTTGCACCATCTAATGTCTTAAAGAATGCCCATTCTTTCCTTCTCCTTTTTATGTTTAATTTAGGTTGGAGTTATTAGATAATTAAGTTGTGTTGTCAAATAGGCTACCTAAGTCTCATAGAGTTTCTTATTCAGTTTACATTCTCCAGTTTGTTTGATAAGGTCTTATAGGAGTCCAATCAATAATTTGGTCCTCTTCGTAGTCTAAACAATAGAGTTTTGCTTGCTCCTAGGCATTTTCTTTTATATGATAACAAATTATTTTGTAGGTCCCACAAATTATAATATGTTACTGTAATGGAAATAGTTAAACATAAAGTTACAGGCTTAGAAGCATAAGTATGAGCACACATCATTTGTGCTAGTTCATGTCCTCTTGGCACCATATGCTACCATGGTCAACATCATTGGTCATAAACCAAAGATAAACACAGGAAACCAAACTTTTAGAAATGATTAAAAGAAGACCTACCTAGAGACCAACTATAAACCGATAACATAGCACCGAAGGACACAAATATAAGGAGCAAACAATGTAACTCAAAAATGCCAACATTCATCATAGCCTGTTACCACTACCTATAATGTATTTAAAACCTTCTTATGGTAGCCATGCATCCAAAGCAAGTTATTTCTCAAAAAGGGCAAAAGTGGGCATCATGACCACAGCATGAAATGAGGGGAAAAAGGCTATTACATGAAATGAAAATTGGGCTATGACAATTAAACAAGGCATAGATTAATAAACCTCTGCAAAACAAAATTGAAAAGGATAGTGGAATGACATTGATTACACTCCAAATTGAGCATGACCCTCAAAACAACAATGCTCAGAACATAGAAGCACACTGAGGGCATATGCATAACCAAACGACAATTTTTTTTGGATCACAGCAGTGAAAATCAAAGTGATAGTGATAATGTTATCAAGACGGTTGTTTTCACAGAGCACCAAAATGAGCAGTCACGAAACATAAATCAACAAAACATGAGTTTGCACAGATCACCAAAATGAGCAAAAAGGGCAACTAAAGTGAAGAGAGAGACATTTTTCAAAGATCACCAAAAAGCGAACAAATGAAATATAAATTAACAAAATGACAATTTGCACAAATCACCAACCTGAACAAAAACGACAACCAATGTCAGCTAAATGACAGTGTTCACAGCATCAACATGAGCAGAAATGACAAGTACAGACCAACTAAACAACAACATTCACAGCACCAAAATAAATAAAAAAGACAACCACAGACCAACTAAATGACAATGCTTATAGCACCAAAATAAGCAGAAGCGACAACCATAGACCAACTAAACGACAGTGTTCACAGCACCAAAATAAGCAAAAACAACACTCGACAGTGTCAACATGATGAAAGGATTCACAAAACACAGTGAGCAGAGGAACAAAGAAAGAGATCATTGAGCAAATCAAAATAGCAAATAAGAAGACAATGAGCATAAGAACATTGAAACCATCAATAACAATCAATGCTAGGAATAAGAATCATTAATTCATGAGTACAAAATGGAAAAAGTATTGAATTAGAACCAGTGGAGGAGGGTGAAGACTCCTTTAGCAACCCAAAATCAGTGTTGGTGTGTTTTTTGCCAACAGAGGTTTTTCTTCTGTCGTAAGGAGAAGATTTTTCTTGGCTGGAAGTGCCGCTTTAAAGGGCCGTCGGTGGTCTTTTTGTTGGTGTTTACATGTTGACGGCTCCAACAATGAAGGAGAAACAGTTTTAAAGGCTTGAGCACGAGGCTATAAAATGGGCGTCGTGATGAGAAATTTGAGGAGAGAAATTTTGAAGTGAATACAGGAGTGAGATTGGTAGCAATAAGAGAAGGATTTCATTGCATTGATTTTTTCATGCTGATAAATCAGAGGAACTGAATAATAGGTTCTCTTTGGAGTAGATGAACCAAAAAAATTAGAGAAAGGGATAGAACTCAGAGAGGGATGATTAGTATGTCGATTTTTTGATTGAGAGCAAAGGCACATGGAGAGATCGGAAGAACTAAAGAGTGGGGAAGAAATAGGGTTAGAAGATCAATATCGATGACATTTTTTTTTTCACAAGGGATGGGTTTTCTCTTCTAAGCAGATGAACCGATAGAAGATGGAGATTAATCGAAGGAGGGTTTTTTCAGGAGCAGGGATGATCGAAGAACAGAGAATGGAAAGGGGAAAATGGAGGCTTGTGAGAATGAATGGAGGCTGCGGCGCTAAACTGATAGGCTTTAGGGTTAGAATTGAGATAACTATTAGGCTCAACTGCATCATCTAGACTAATGATGGGCCAAACATCAGTCTCAGTTATAACCAAATTGAGCAGTTTGGACCCATTATGCCAAATAGCTCATTAATTTAAACCCTAATCTATAATTATGTCAATTTACCATATATTGTTATTAGTGTGCCATAATGACTAATACACTTAAAATATCTGTATAAGTTTAGACATATAATTTAATTTTAATAACGACAAAAATTGTCCTATATTCCAATCTAAAATGTTCTGAAAATAATTTAAAACAAAATAATATAAGATTAAAATATTTGGAATAAAAAGTTTGCATTAGGGTTGGGTTGATCCGACTTATAATATATCAAACAACAATATAATTGACAAGGAAATAGGATCAGTGAAATAGTAGAAGGCATCCTAAGATACTAGGAGGTTTTAGGTTTGAGTCTTGAGGAGAGCAAATTTCCAGCCTTTTATATTTTTGGCTTGACAAAACGACATGTAGTTTTTAGAAAAACGAAATGTAGTTTTTGAGAAAAACAACATGTTATTTTGCACCTGTAAATTTTCCACATAGAACCAAAAATCTAAATCTTGAGCTTTTCTTCAAAATATTGGTTTTCTAATAGCTGTCTAAGCATAAAAACAATATATAAACATCTATAAATATCAAAAACACATTTCTTACAAATTTTATGTTTAAACACAAATTTAAATGAAAGTTTTAATTTAGAAAATCTAAACTCAAGATTGAAGAAAATAATGATTTTACTTGCAAGATCCTTGATCCTTGTTTTATGATTATAGAAGATTAAGGGAAATAATTTCAGATCTTTCTTTTGATTACCTTGAAGCTGGGTTTGTTAATCTTTGATTTTGAAGCAAACAAAGAAAAGAGAAAAAGAAAAAGAAAAAGAAAAAGAGAGAAAGAACAAAAGATAAAGTAGACATGGGAAGAAGAAGAATAAAAAGAAAAGAAAAAGGAGACAAGGGGGTTGGGCAGATACAATCAAGTCTCAATCGGACACTTTTGGAGCAAATAATGCCAAATAGCATTTTTGTAATTAAGTAGAAGTTCCAAAGGCATTTTGGTATATATACTAAGCAGATATAGAAAAATTTTAAAAATTTTAAAAATAGGTAGAAATAAATAATGTGAAATAGATTTTAAATGAAATAAAAATTTACAAATTTTTAATTGTCACACTAATAATTAATTTATTCACAATTATATCTGTTAAATATAATGGGTGTCACAGTTCTATCTTCCTTAAAGAAATTTCATCCTCAAAATTTTAAATCTATGATACAATTAATAATCACAATTTCATTATGATTCTGCTTTCAACTCTCACCCTCAATGTTATTTGTCTCCATATATGGGTTACTATATCTCCATTCATTTACTTAAAATATCAATGTTACTTTAAATACCTACTCCCTTGACAAGAGTATTGCTAATAGGTTTCGTATTTGTAACACTGCATTATGGTCTAGGAACCTGATCAGAAAATGCACACATTGATCATGCCATTTTCTAGTCCTTTATTGTTTCTAGACTGTGGTTTACAATTAAATTAGGGAGATCGTAGAGGAATATTTGTATACCTTGCCTTGGGGTTCTTTTTTATTTCTAAGTAAGAAAAAGCCGTAGATGGTTGGTTTCATATCCCAACTAATAATAAATTCATACATAATAATATGATAAATAACACAAGTGTTGATATTAAAATGTAAATTAAAATGATACATAGAGAGATTAGAAAGAATCTCATAGTTGTAAGCAAACTCGACGGATCCTCCTATAAACGACGATTTTCTCTCATGATACAAACATTCAGCCTAAATAATTACACATACTTTTCTACAGAGCATTCTCATAATTAACTTTGGTACTTTCACAAATCATTAACAAAATACCATCCATTACAAACATGACACAAATATGTTTCGAGAGTACAAGGCACTCCTTATAATAAGCTATCCAAATCATGCATGCTTAGAGAATACAGAAGCACTGATAAATAAAAGATCGGACCTTAAATAGGATACGTTTTAAGAGTATTAATTACTTCATGTCACCGGCCATCTTGACATTGGAGTCAATGAATCTAAAAGTTTTAACAATAGCAAGCCGTAAGAAAAATAGAGTGTGAAGGAGAGCGGTTATTCGAGACACATGAAATACGAATGTACATGCCGTGGGTAAAACCAAAAGATTACAGATAGATATTTAAATCCAATAGTCGCTTTTTGTTTCCTCTCTGCTAATCAAGCTTTGACGTTATCGTGTCGATTCTAGGTGTATGATTTGCATCTTATCTAGCAATTCCTTAGCTATTGAAGCAGTAGCAAAGATTTATCTCCTCGATTCTACAATGAAGTTTTCTTCCGCAGTGTGATCTAAAAATTTTAAAAGACCATCATAAAAATCATTTACATTCAAAAGTCCCAAGGGCTTGGAGTGAATGCCTAATAAATTCCTACTAACAATTATAAATATTTTTCTCAAAGGCGCCTAGACTACCAGGTAATGCTATAAAGACATCAGAATTATCAATCATGGTTTTAAGATACTCAAGGATGTCAAAACTCTTTTCTCCCTATCTATGCTTTTCCCACAAAGGTTTTCTTTAGTTAGGAGATGAGGGATATTCCCCATGACTTTGGCACCACTAGACTTAGCTTCGGTTGCCACATTTCCCATTATTCCTAAACTACCACCCTATAGATTAGGTTAATCTTTCTACATGCTAAGACTTATCATAAGTGTCCTGCGGCTTCTAAATAGACTTTATCTTTATCAAGGTTGGAACCACAAAAGACACAGACATTCCGTATTTTCCTAGTTGATTGGGAGGTAGACATATTTGGTTTGCATGACTAGTTGCTTTATGTCTGCTCCATTCAGACTTGGAGTTCTGCATGAGATTTTAAAGATGATGGATACACAAAAAGACTAAAAAGGCAGATGAGTAGGTAACGAATCGGTAATCTAAATATCTAAACAAAATATTATGTAGATACGAAAGTAAGAAAAAGATACAGTCAATTTATGTGGAGTTTGATCGACTTTTGACAAAAATGAGACTTGAACTGTATAATTTTTAACAATTAAAAATAGTTTGATAGAAGATACTCTCACATGACTGTAGACCTCTTGACAATCATCAACCGAATCTAGAAAATTGATGTAAATAGCAAACTAGAACTTCTAAATAAGTTTCAAAAATTTAACCATGCTATAGTACGACATGTGATGTATCTGACAGGATAATATAGTTTATTTTATTTTATTCATTATTATTATAATATATATATATATATATTTTAAAGATAACCACAAACTAAATAAGATACTAACACTTGCTGTGTCAATCTAATAACCACAATTATTCTGAATACAAAAGCAAATATTTTGAGTACAAAGCAGTTTTTTTTTTTTTTTTACTGAAAAGAAAGACATAGATTATTGACTACTAACTAAAATGATTTAAAACAAACAAAACTTAACCTCTATAAAGTGATGATTGATTTCCTATCTAGTTTTCTCATGATTTGGCAAACAAGATCTTGAAATGCTATATTCCTAAGATGTTGTCTTTTTGCATGGAATTTAGGCCATAGTTTAGAAATTGCAACTTGAACATAACTATTAGAATGATCTTGAAGAGAAGCATAGAGATCATCTAAGTTCTTCTTAGAAAGTCCATCCCTATAGAAATTTTTTTTATCTTCTCTATTTATAGACACAAACCTAGGTGAAGTATGTTTACTGTTACAATTTGGTCGTCCACATTTATTACAAGTGACCACAATGGCAAGAGCTCTTCTCTTCATTGCACTACGATTGGTACCCATACATGGTAAAGTGACGTTTTGACCATTGTTACTCGGACGGATCTTCCACTCTATTAATATCCTCACATCACCAAGGATGCCAAAATGTATAAGAATCCACAACCGAGTGATCCTAGTCTTATATTTCTTCTTGATAACTTTTTGAGAGAGTGATGGAAAATACTTTCTCAGGTGTTAGTACTTTAGGTCCATGATAAAAAGAAAGAATGATAAATAGCAAAAAAAAAATCGAGACAGAAAGTTGTAGAATTCTGAAAGTCCTTCTTCTTTTAGAGAGAGAAAGAATAGGGAATGCAAGTTAGAGAAAGAATGACAAATTTAGAGAGAGGGTGAGCTTGGAGCAATGAGGTCCTATGCAAGTATACTTATATATAGACAAGGATTAGAGCACTGTATATGACACATGTAGAGACCACGTATGAAATACAGCATTTTGTTTTTCCCTTTTCATGGACTAAACTGGTTTAGAATTTAGACTAGCGGTCACGCCCCGGAGTACGGGAGGTGACGTGGTGGTTCAATTAAGTTGATTAAGTAAAGATTTGGTTAAAAATCATATATTTATAAATAAAATGCGATAATTTTAAAATCGTTTGAATAAATAAGTTAAAGAAATAAACGAATCATCATAATAATTAAACAGATAGAAATAATATTAAAATAACTAAATATGGGGTGGAACGCGTATGAGTCCCACTAGCCCACATATTGTGCAAACACATATAGTACTGACAATATTATGATACAACCATAGTCCAGAGTAAAAGAAAAGTTATAGTCTTACATGCCTTGAATGATAAATTAACCTACCAAAATACTTCTACTGATCGTAGGTCCGGTCGACGGACTCTTCTCGAAAACTATGCTGATATCCACCTAGGGTTAAGATTTTTAAAACAGATAAAATATGAGCGAAAGGCTCAGTAGGACTACATTTAGAAAATTATTCAATCTTAAAAGAATTTGCGTAAATTAAATAAACATATAAAAATATACTGGAAAAATCATCGAATAAATAATTAAATGTAAAATTAAATAAAATATAATCTTATCAGAATGATTCAAATAAATCAATCAAAAAAGTACCATTTTCCTTTCCTGGGCAAACCATACATGACTCACCACCGTAGTGGCCCAGCTGGGTTTCGGGACCTGCCCCCAAGGTTGTTCACTACACAACCCGATCTCTGATATGGCATCATGCCCTAATATATTTACATATATATATCTCTCTGATTCATGAAATATTTTCTTATCAGATGTAATCATTTATGTTCATTATGAAGTTTATTATAAAATCCATCTCAATCCACTGTTTTAGGAAACAGATATTGGAAATCCTTTATCAACAAGTCATTTGAAAACATTTTCGTAGAAATCCATTTGAGGCCAAAGTATTTAAAAATGGCTATCAAAGAAGGGGTAGAAGTCCTACCTCAATACCCGTACCGGTATCTCACACCGTAATCCCGATCCGCTATACGTTAGCTCCGCGGATCCACGCACAAATCCTAAATACATAGTAACTTAGCTCATTAGCATCTAACCCGAGGTATCCTATGATACTAAATCATCTCATGGTGTCCTGGTGTGCCATTTAGGTTTATGAAATCATTGTACAAAGTTGAAATTTAAATCAG
>CAMOHE010037419.1:0-36066 GCA_946598075.1 Artocarpus hirsutus
CCTATAAACCTATAATTATCTCTCGCTTCTCAATTATTTTGATGCCTATTTATTCAACCATCACCACTTCTTTCTCTAGTTTCTTATTCTCTCCTTTCTCACTTCAATTTCTAACTAAAGACACAAGGCATAATGCTCTCTTTATAGCCAAGTAACTATAATTTTCAGCCATGTTTAAAGCCGCTTTGGAGTCAATTCAAGCTTAATTTTTAACCTGAACTTTAGTGTTTTTCAAAGGAGTTTTGAGGTAGGTTTTCTTTAATTCAAACTTAGCTTTAGTATGTATTTTCTCCATATTTAATGCATGTTTTCCTCATTATTTGCAAGAAAGGCTAGATATATGGTTTGATGATGATTTTGGTATAAAACTCATAAGAATATATTTATAATGATGCATGCTACCTATTTTGGAATGGTTTTGGAATTTTGAATAAGAATAATATGCTTTGGGTTTAAGAAAAACTTAACATTCCATAAACCTTGTATTATCTCTATGGGCAGTAGCTCTTTCTTGAAATTCTGGGATTAGATGAAAATAAATTTTGTAAATTGGTTTATATATTTTAAAAAGTAGACATTCTAAGTTTTCCAACGAGCTATCATGAGCCTAAATCGGAGTTATATTTTTTTTGTATGAATTTTTCAATTCTCGGGTTGGAAATTAGTAAACCTATCAGTGGCAGTATACCACCCGCCTACCTTAAGTAAACCATTCAATAACCCATGTGCTAATTGTAGATAGTGAACCCAACTTTGCTCACCTTCTAATCCCTAAATGTTTTACAACCTTTTCAAAAACATCCTAAGTGATTTATGAATCTTATTGAGACTAAAATATATAGATTTACACTTAATTCATTTATGGATGTAATTATATGTTGTGCTTTAGTTTTAATTGTCTTTATGCACAACTTAGGATCAAAGGTGTGTAGAGCTAACGTTAATTAATTTCGAAATTAAAAGATTGTTGAGAAGCTTGAAAGGTAGGGATTCTATTACTCATCTTTTGTGAGGTTTTTATAAAATTTAAATTGATTGTTTTACCATAAGATATATGTATCTATGTTGAACTGCTATTATATGAGAATCACATATGAAACTATGACATGAACTCGCCCTGTATTGATTAGCGAGGAACATAATGAATTGACATATGTTGTTATAAATTGGGAAGCACGGTTAGAAAAATTGACTTTATAAATAATGATTAAACATTGAGAAATGGTGAGACGTGAAGAGGACGGCGGTTACGTCCTTGGGCACGATTACCCTAAAAGGTAAAATAGGGGAAAAATGATGACGTTTCCTTGTGTCGAAAGTCTCATAACACACTGTACATGAATCGACTTGGTGAGGACTCGGGGCTTGATGTCCCTTCACCGGAATACCCTCGGAATGTTTAGAGGGTGGCCAAGCACGCCCATTTGGGTTTTGTTAAGTGGAGTGTTACTTTATTTAATGTGGATACCTAGGAATAATGATGAATTGTCATATTTGTATATATATATATAAGTGTGAAATTTGGTAATGGTTAACTATGGTATCCATAATATATGATCATAATAAACCTCATAATCTGGTATATGATGTAAATTAACTAACCATGCAGTTTTAATGTGGTAATGAATAAACCTTAAGGTGAATAATGGTTTTTCCTACTAAGCATGTTGTCGCTTATTCCTTTATATTTTTCTCTTTTCAGGACTCACTAAGTGTAAGATGGTTACAAGAAAAACAGTTGAGGAAGCTACGTAGTTATATTACGTTGGTATTGCTTCGAATGCAAAAAATTATCTGCATGATAATGTAAGCATCGATTGTTATTTTCTATGACTGTATTAAGATTTGTTGATGGTTGAAATGATGATGATGACAATTTTATATTATCAAAATTTAAGGTGCTACATTAAACTGTGGTTTGTTTATTTGTTTATGTTTTATTTTTATTTTGAGAGTTTCTATTTAAGTCTCGAGCAAATTAATTTGATATTTATCTTTATTTTTTTATTTTTATTTTATTTATTAAAAACTGTTAATCTCCATTCAGGGGCGTTACAATTGACTACCTAGAAATTTTCACTGCAAAACTAAATCTATAAGAGTTCTCTTGTCACTTGCTGCTAACCTTGATTAGCCTCTATAGCAATTGGAAGTCAAGAATGCATTTCTCAATGGAGACTTAAAGGAGGAAGTCTACATGGAAGGGCCTTCAAGATTTGATGAAAAGTTTGGTACAAAGGTGTGTAAACTGAAGAAATCTTTATATGGGTTGAAACAATGGCCGAGTGGTTTGAGAAAATTACTCAGTTCGTCAAAAGTCAAGGATTCACTCAAGGGCAAGGTGATCATACAATGTTCATTAAACATTCACAGGATGAGAAAATAGCTGTGTTGATTGTGTATGTAGATGATATAATTCTCATCGGAGATTATGTATTTGAGATAACCAGTTGAAAACTTCCCTCTTTTTAACATTTAAGATCAAAGACATAGGACTTATGAGATACGTTATTGGTATGGAAGTTGCAAGATCAAAGAAGGGAATTGTTGTCTCCTAACGAAAGTATATTCTTGATCTTCTTAAGGAGACTAGGATGAGTTGTTGCAAGCCAATAGATACTCCAATTGATCCCAATCAAAAACTTGGGGATGACAATAAAGATGTTCTAGTGGATACAGCTTGGTATTAAAAATTAGTGAGGAAATTGGTCTACTTATCTCATACACGGCCAAAAATTGCTTTTACTATAAGTTTGGTAAGCCAATTTATGCATTCGTATTATGAGAAACACTTTGAAGCAATTTATCGGATTTTTTGATATTTGAAAGGCACTCCAGGCGAAGGTTCACTCTTTCAGAAGATCCTACAACAGAGCATCGAGGCACACACTGATGCAGATTGGGCAGGGTCAGTTGTTGATAGGAGATCCACGTCAAGATATTGTACTTATGTTTGGGGAAACCTATTCACATGGAGAAGCAAAAAACAAAATGTAGTTGCACGAAGTAATGCTGAAGCAGAATATAGAGCTATGGCTAACGAAGTTTGTGAGATGCTATGTGTAGAAAGAATTCTCAAGGAGCTAAAGATGTCAATAAACATTCCAATGAAGCTGTATTGTTATAACAAAGCTACTATCAATATTGCACAAAACTCAACACAACATGACCACACGAAACACGTGAAAATTGACAGACACTTCATCAAAGAGAAGATTGATTGTGAAACATGTGCATTAATTGTAGTTTTTGAAAATTGACTACTTTACTGCATAGTTGGACTTTTAGTTACCCAATGTTAGGTTGCCTAAATTAGGTAATTATGAAATCCTACTAAGATTTGTTTTCCCATTAGTTATGTAACATTATATAAAGCTATGTACAATCCTTCTAATGGCAGTAGAGATTATTTCTCACTTAAAAAACTTCATATGGTCTATAAATGAATTGCTTTTGTGAAAGTGGACTCTGCTTGTACCTGTTCTAACAATGGATTGTGCATGTGCGCTAATAGGAGTGATGATTTTGGTAAGGTACATATAGAGAGAGATAGGGTTTTCCTACTCTAATAGGGTGTTTAGAAAGTAAGAGTTAGATATGAAAGTATTGTAGGATGCGAAACCTTTATACTGTAGCATATTTTTGCTTTACATTGTAATGTGTGATAGTTTTACATTATTTGAGTTGGAACTGATGAGTTAGAACCGAGTTTACCAAACACCTTATAACATGTTGAAGTAGGTGGTGTGTCTTGAATTATTGATAATTGATCAATGTAACAATCACTTTAAATTGGTGGAACATTTATCATTTTATCTGCCAGAGATAAATTCTTATTGTCATACATTTAATTGTTACATGGCGCAAATATCATGTTACATGAAGGAACAATACTTATGAACGGACTAGCCTTTGCTCGTGCCTGCGTGTGAACAATACACGAGACATTATGATGAAGGGTAAGACATTAAATGCTAGCAAGAAAATTGATGGGCAGGTATGCACATTTAACCTGTATATATTTATAGTTAGTGAAATTATTTTTGTGTGGGGAATCAGGACTTATGTTTCCCTCTATGAGAGGGCTATAAAGAGTGCAAGAGGTTATTAAAATGAGTAGGTCTATGAAACATGGAAAAAAATATCGGCATATACAGTACTCAGCTTGAGGAGAATTCCATATACTGCTCAAGCAACTAATCAGATTCTTTTTTTTTTTGGGGGGGGTGGTGAATATGGTTGCTGCTTTAGTGATCTGTCTAAAAACTGTAAACAACTTAACAAACGAGGGTGGCGCACATGCCGGTAAGACACCAATAAGGTTGTTGACCCTTTATTAATCAAGACATTTGAAGTAGTAAGAAATAGATGACTTAACCTAAAACTAATAAAATAAATATATTACAAAAAATAAAATAAAATTTTTATGATTTTTAAAAATTTTTAATTTTTTATTTTTATAAATAATGACATGAATAATATCTAATGTGAATAGTAATTACTATAACATAAATACTAACTTACAAGTTAAAAAACTAAACCATTTAAGCGGTAATTTCATATGCATATGAAAGGGGTGCCCCTCATTGTATGTAGTATATAATTACTGCTTAAATAGTTTAGTTTTTTCTAATGTTCAGTTTTAGTCTAGGTTTTTGTAAAATATTTACCTAACAATTTCACTTGTAAGATCTTGGTCAGTGTGGAATGATCAATTGGCTTTTAAAATTTCATGGTTTAGAATCTGAAAATCCTTATTTGCACCTTAGTATTTTTAAACCAATTCATAAACAATTAGAAAACTAAAATTTGTTTAATTTGATTGCTAAAACAGAAATGTCGGTTTTAACCAATAAATAGTGAAAGGCCTTAGCAACTACACAAAAAATTCTTAGTATAAAGGTTTGTAAGCTACAATGTTTTTAACCAAAATTGATTCTAACTATATTTTTCAAATACCATGTAAAATTTGACGTTGAATTCTAAATTTAACAATTAAATAGATAAAATCCTCCTAGTGGGTTATTTTTGAGAAACTAACCATAAAACAAAAGGAGAAAGAAAGAAAATATGAAATCCAATGAGGTTGGTTAATATGAACGCCATATCCCATCCACTAATGATTCACAGCAAGTATGGGTGGATTGAAATGATGCTCTTCCGTTCAGCGACCGTTTCTTAGCGCATTGGGTTCCTTTGATCACGTTGGAATGGCTATGGCTTAATTTGTCGCCTCTGCGTGTGGGGCTCCTTTGATCACGTTGGAAAATAATTTCCTCACTTGGTAAATGATGTTTTGCATACTCTAATTACAATATGGGGACTTTCTTCTAATCCATGACATACCAAGGACCAAATTGAAGGGGGGAAGAATATGATAGGCATTAGCAGTCAAAGTGAGACATTCAAAGAGTATTTTTCTTAACATAGTTAAAACTAAAAGTTGAAACGATAGAACGTATGAAAGCTTTGTACTATAAGATACTTTTGTTTTATACTGTAGCAATTTTAACTATATAGTTAAAATAAGATGGCTAAATGCACCCTAAAACATAATTGAATGCTTCTTACTAATAATTAAAAAAAAACACTCAAAACGTAGTATTTACTTATAAAACAACCATTTTCCCTTAAAAAATGGTTTTTATTTTTATTTTTTGTTTGTGTAAAATTGACAAGCGTGGAAACATAAGAATGAAAAGTCATCAGTCGTGGAGATATTTTATTCAAACAGCACGCGTGCCTCAGTACCCTCTCTTTGAATTCAAACCATGAAAATGCTTTTAGTCCAAAGCTGAAATTATAGAGGACACCAGCAGCCAAATAATACTCCTCATCTTAAATCTCCAATTTCAAAGAAAAAAAATGCAAATTGCCCCGTCTCACACGCACCCATCATAATAATTCCCATGACCCATCAATTCACTGTCTCACCAAAAATAAAAATACACAGTTATATACCATGTGGGGTCCAGTCTGACATGGTAGAACATGGTTGGCCCAGCAAGCAAAACACTATAAACCAGAGCACCAAAGTCCAAACTCCGAGCAAACAAAAAACCGCCACGCAAAACATGAGAAGATATCACACTGGGACCTAAACCAGCCAGGCTCTCTGAGTCCAACTCCAACTCCAACAGGGGTGGGTCAAGCCAGCTGGTTAAACTAACTGCGTGTTCTAGTTCTTCCTCCTTTAAAAGTGGGGACCACATCTTGACTCAAAACGCGGCAAAGACAAAAGGACTAAACCCGTCCTTGGTGGGTCACTCACGGCCACCGTCTGGGCTTTTCCAACTCCTTTCTCATTGGTCTGTTTTCCGTGCATTTTTTGAAACCAAAGCCAAATACCCATTTAGCACTCCAACCCCAAAACACACACACAACAGTATTGTCATCATCATCATTACTTTGCAAACCAACAACCTGTGTCATTCCACAAATGATGTTTTGACTTTGAACACTGACTTTTTCTTCCCTCCTCCTTTCTTGCCCTTCTTCTTCTTCTTCTTCTTTTACTTGCTTTGTTTTAGTTTTTGTTTCACTTTCTCTTAAGTTTTTGCCACTTTTCTCTTCCTGGGTTCTGTTTTTTCTCTTCTAATGGCTCCTCTTTCCCTATGTTTTTGCCTCTCTTTTCTCCTACTTTCACTCTCTCATACTCCTGCTCTCTCCACAAACTCTGAAGGTACTTTTTTACTTCAAACCTTTTCAAAGGCTTTCCACAAGTTTCTCTTTTGTTCCTTTATGTTTGATTTATGTTTTGGTATCCTTAAAAGCAGCAGGATCAAGAGTTGCCAAAAAAAACAAAGAAAGAAAAAGGAAAAAATGGCTGAAAATATAATACTTTTGTAAATTTGTGCCCAGCTTCAAATTTTTATTTTGTGCGTTTGATTCATGAGTTTGGTGGGTTCTTATAATGTTCTTGTTTGTTTGTTTATGGGTTTTGTTTTTGTTTTTTAAAAAACAATTTTGTAACAGGAAATGCTTTGCATGCTCTGAGAAGCAGACTGTCGGACCCCACAAATGTGCTGCAGAGCTGGGACCCAACTCTCGTGAATCCTTGCACTTGGTTTCATGTTACCTGTGATTCCAGTGGCCATGTGATCCGTTTGTGAGATTCTCTCTCTTTTCTCTGATTTATATCTCTGTTGCTCTGGCCTTTTTTTTTTTCCTACTGTACAAGTTTTTACTTTTTTAGTCCATTACCTAATGCTAATGGTTTGGTTCTGTTCTCACACTTTTTTTCCTTGAATTTTTAGGGACTTGGGAAATTCTAACATTTCTGGGACTCTGGGGCCAGAGCTTGGAGAGCTCAAGCATCTTCAGTACTTGTATTGCTTCTCTTTTCCTTGTTCTGTTTCGTTATTTATCTTAGTTTTGTAACTTAGTAGATAAGTGATTTTGAACAAGTTTTATCTAATTCAACTTTTTAAATTAGACCTCAATAAAGCTTTATTAGGCCACAAATCAATACAATTTAAAAAATAAATAAATAAATATCGGAAGAATAACATAATTTTTTTTTTCCTCCATCTGGGTATCAAATTCAAGGACATCCACAGCCAAATTCGTGATTTGTACTTGATATTATTTGTTTTAAGAAACTGAGTGTAATTTATTGAATGAATTGCAGGGAACTTTACAGGAATCACATAAGGGGAAAAATCCCAAAGGAGTTGGGCAACTTGAAAAACCTCATTGGCATGGATTTGTATGACAACAAATTTGAAGGAGAAATTCCAAAATCTTTTGCCAAATTGAAGTCACTCAAATTTCTGTGAGTAACTTTACGCTAACTAATCGGAAATTAGTATATTGTGTAACATATGATTTGATAGGATTAGTATTTGATACTGTTGTATTGATGATGCAGACGATTGAACAACAACAAACTAACAGGATCAATTCCAAGGGAGCTCACTACCCTATCTAACCTTAAAGTCCTGTAAGTTGTGGTTTTTGCAGTTAGATTTTACGTTCCAAGTCATTTGGTTTTTTATTGTTTTGCTAGCAATCTTATGAGATTTGGTTCGAATGCAGTGATGTCGCTAACAATGATCTGTGTGGAACAATACCTGTTGATGGCCCTTTTACCACATTTCCAATGGAAAGGTACCATTTCTTTCGCTTGCCTTTTGCTAGCTCTTTCAACTTTACGTACCAAGCATAGTCATAATTTATGTGAATCAACAAATGGAATGACTCCTTAGTTACTTGCTTTCCATAGCTATTTTAATGTTCATTGGCTTTTGTAGATTAATACAGTTATTGTCGCTGAAAATGTGGCTAAATTTTGATTTAAGTGTCATCTTTAAAGATTAAACAGTCAATAACATGTCGTTATGCGGATACACGTCGAACATGAGAACAAATTTTTCTAGCTTTGAACTACTTAACACACTCAGTTCCTATTCTCCTCTCAAGAGTAGTTTTAACATTAAAGCCCCTTGCAGAAAAGTCACTTTAGGATGTATGATACGTATGTAAGAACTAAGACCAAAATTTGTGCTCTTACCACAACATTAGCCTCTATTCGCAAACTAAATTATGGCTCCTAAGAAAAACATCTCTTCTTGGGTTTTCGTGTCTGAAGCTCGTTGGTCTGTACAGTTGTGTAGAGTACTAACGGTTCAATCTTGTATGTTCTCCCTTGTGTTTTTTTGGCAGTTTTGAAAACAACAGACTCAGTGGGCCGGAGCTGAAAGGATTGGTGCCGTATGACTTTGGATGCTGAGGAGGGGGTGTTAAAGGAGTATAACATTGAATTATAAAATAGGTTTAATGGTAATATGCCTGGCTATGTTGTTACACACCTAGTGATAGTACACTGTTATAAATGTGTGGTTATGAAAAAGTGGCAAAAGCAGGCCCAAAAGAATAAGAATGACTATTGAGTTTGTAACCTTCCACTCCAGATTTGGCACAAGAACTTCTTGTTGAATTCACTGGCCTCTTTAATACTAAAGATTGGATTGGCTTTATATATAGCCTATAAGCTCTGTTGGGTTTGCTAGCATGGCCGAGATCAAAGCTGGATTGATTTACATCTCTGAACAAAACTAAAATCCCGTTACACTGAGGCAACATTGTTAATTGGTTCTATTGTTAATTGGTTGTGTGCATGATATAGCGGTAATTTATTTTATTTTATACTAACGTTAAGGTATAGAGTTTAAATCTTCTTAATGCTTGCATTGAAACTTGGACTTCCGTGATGCAAGGTGCAAGGCGACCCCATGTACCTTGGCATGGCCGGTTCCATGTATCATGGTCAGTTAGGTTTCTTAGGCGGTTTGGTTTCAAATTGGCAGTTGTTTCTCGAGTTATGTTGTACCTCATTTTTTAAAACTAAGAAGTTGCTTTTTAAATCCTTTATTTTTTTTTTAATTCCAAATTAAGGGTTTAAAGGACAATTTTATTAAACCCTTTAGGCTTTGTTATTCCAAAAAAGTCCATAAAATGTCCTTTCTTCTCCATCCACGAGCACTCATCTCAAAAACCATAAAAAAAAAAAAGTCATGCGGTTGAAAATATTAAGATAACAAAATACATACTATGCAGGGTATGCAGAGAAGATTCGTACAAAAGATCAAATGCCGTGAAAGTCGAAACCTTGAGGAAAGATTTGCAGGGCTAATTAACACAATGTCGTGGGTATTTGGAAAGATGGTAGGAACCAGTGATAGGAACTATTTTTATTGTAGCACGTGAGAGTTTTATATTGTAGTAATTTTTTTTATTGTTACTATAGCATGTGATAGCTTTTTACTGTTTATAATTGAGTTTATGGTGGGAATTGAGTGGTGGAAACCATTGCTAAACACCTCGTCATAAAACCATAGCGCCAACTTTGGTCTTGCTTTGAGTAGACATTTCGGTCTGAACATGGCTATCCCACAATTGCAACTACGCCCACGTCGTCTAAGCAACACAACGACAACACTGGTGATAGGAAACAATTTAGAAACTGAGGATTTTTTTTTCTTTTCAATTTTTAGAGCAAGGCATGTGAAGAGTATTTACCAATTTATTTTATTTTTAATGTAATTTTATTAATCAACAATACAAAAATAACAAAATTTGGAAAAAAAAAAAGAAGGTAGAGAAAGAATACCGGATGTGAGATTTAGAACCACCCTTGTTAATTTAGCATAACATGATGCAGGGAAATACTGCCCTTTATTTATGTGCGTATGTTTGTGTTAAGAAGCAGGCGAAGTTGACTTTTCAATAAGTTGTAGAGTTTGAATTTTTTTTTAATTTTAGATTAAAAAAAGTTAGAGAAATTTGAATTTTAGCTTTGAATTTTAAGTAATATATTTGAAAAGAAAAGTAAGATATAAAATGTGATAGAAAATTTCCCGAGCTGACATAATATGAAAATTTAGATGGGGTCAATGTCTATGAAATACATGCATTTGGAAAGGAGCAAAAAAAAAAAAAAAGAATTGTACGTCACGTAGGAGAGGAAAGTCAAAACTGAAGGGCTAAGTTGTAAATTGATGTAAGGAAGAAGGACGAGACTGCAAAGACGTTTCAAACAAAAGTAACGTGTGGGGAATGAGAACACGTGGCGTCAGTAATGTGGTTGAGAGACACGTGTCGAGAAAGTAATGGCGAGGGCTCAATACAAGGAGTTGAATTTAGTTTTATATTTTGGCTTCAAGAATCAGAAATTGGCAGAGAGCGGTCTTTTTCACCCGCCACTCTCCTCCATGGCTACTCGCTTCTTGAATTGATTGTTTGCTCAAACGCCCCCCGGCCTTGCATCGTGGGTCTTTGTACGTGTTTGGAACTCTAACCATTTTGGGAGACCAAAAAAGGACGAGATCTCACGTTTTTTCAATTGAGGGATGTTTTGGCGGACAAGAGGATTCCAATCTTAAGTGAAAGGAGCGAGAGTTTTGATAGATCATATTTTAATGATTTGATAAATACTATTGATGATAGTGGTAAACGACAGACAAAAAGATAACTATTATAACTCTTATTCTTATCCTTCAGGATTTAAATCCTTTGACTGTAAAAATGCTACAATTATGTCTCTTAATAAGCCGGTCAAATATAGCTTGAGCTTGCTGTGACTTAAGTCCATGACTATTAGTGGACAAAAGCATGGGCCTTAGTCCTCTTTTTGGATTAGCAAAATAAATGACTTGATAAATGATAGATTATAAATTTTACTAATTAAAAAGTGACAATATATATTCCTCTTAAATTTTATCACTTTTCTCCCAAAAAAATTATCACTTAGTATAAAAAATAGAATTTTATCCAATAATTAGGCCATAATTTTTTTAACCATAATGAAAGAAAAAACAATTAAAGTATCCTACGATAACTCACAAAAAATACCTGACTAGTTGAGCTCTTGTTAAACCGTTAATTTATATCACATTTTATCAATTTTGTATATCTTTTTATCTTGATGTAATTATGATTCAATTATATATCAAAAAACATACATCACCAATATGATTCCTATTGTAAAAAAAATTAAAGTATTTCAAGGTCCTACCCTCAAAAAAAAAAAAAATTCACAGCCATCTTTAAACTTTGAATTCCATATCTAATTATGAAAAAAAATTCCATAAATGCCTCTTCACAGCCTGACCACAAGCGGCAAAAAAAATTAAAATTAAAATTAAAAAATAATAATAATTAAAGGCGAATTTGCCCCGGCGAGAAAGCGAGTACAATAACATCTACAAACTCGCGAAGATACCTAAAACAGAAAAAGAAAAGAAAAAACTCATATGTTCCACGAGAACCAGAAAGTGCCATATATTTGGGAAATTCACAAATCACACCCCAAACTTTCCACCTAAAACCCCTTTGCTTTCTCTCTCTTCTTTTTCCCCCTCACCCCGGAGTCAGACGACCAAACCATGAGCGGCGCTTTTATGAGAAATGGCAACTCTACGGTGCCCCGCCTGCTCTTCAAGCGATACTCGCTCGCCGACTCCGCCGGAGCTCCGGTGAGTTTTGTCGGCGGAAGCCAAACGCCGTCCAGAGCCTACCTCCGCTTCCCTCATTCCGCGAGGAAGACCAGGGACTACGAGCTCTCTCCGTCTCTGTTCTCGTCGGCTTTCTCTTCTTCGTCTTCGTCTTCGGCGGCTGCGGCAAAGGAGGTTGGGATCGTCGGCTGGTACTTGGGGATGGTCAAATGCCGGCCGATCCTCACCAAGAGCGTCACCTCCGCGCTCATTTACACCGCCGCTGATTTGTCTTCTCAGGTACGGTGATCGGTGCGAATTTTTAGGCCCTAGGTTTTTTGGCATTTGATGGAGTTTTCAATTCTGTGTAGATTTGGAACTCAATTTGATCTTTATCAGCTATAACGTTTGTGCTTTGACCAAAAATTTCCTTTTTTTTTTTTTTTAGAGTTTTGCTAGTGCATTTTCTAGGTGATTATTTAGTTTCTGAATTCATGTAGTTGTTCGTGTTAAAGTTTCGTGTTTGTTCCATTTTAAAAACAAAAGTTGTCTTCTTTGTTGCTTTATGTAGTTGTGATTAGGAGCCAATGAGAAAATTAGATTAAAATTTATACATGACTTTGCAGTCATAGAGCTATTGTACATTGGAGTACTTATATTTTTAATGTTTTTGTTTCTCCAATAATCCTTACAATAAAGAATTTATTTATTTATTTGTAAAAATTACAGAAGATGGTGAATTTATGGGAGTCAAATTGAAATATAGAATTTTTTGTGAAATATTTTGAGAACTTTAAAATCAGAGAGTCATTATCATAATGATACTCGCGTTTTTATACTACCAAAATTTACGCAGTAATTATTTGAATGGTATAAACTTTTGCTAACTGTAATGTATTTGTCATATTTCAACATGACTAGAGTAATTTTTTTGTTCTTCATGACATTTGCTGGTGTAAGATGTTGAAGGTAATACGCAATTTTCATGATTTTTTTTTTGTTTTCAATTTGATCATCAGACATTAGCACAACAATCATCTGAAAATTACAACCTCGTGAGGACTTTACGGATGGCTGGATATGGGCTGCTAGTTTTAGGACCGTCACTGCATTATTGGTTTAACTTTATGTCAAGACTCTTTCCAAGACGTGATTTACTCTCTACATTGAAGAAGATGGTTTTGGGGCAGACAATATATGGCCCAACCATGACTGTTATTTTCTTCTCCTTGAATGCTCATTTACAAGGTATGCCTCTTTGATATTATCCGCTTCATGTTTGTATATAAATTTATATACTTCGGGCTAGGTACTTCGTCACAGGTTCAATGCTCTTTAGATCAGTTTTTATGTTATCTTTTTAGTGTTCCTCAAAATGAACATGCTGCAATCCTTAGGGCAATTCTTTGGTGATGTTACTAAGATTGACTATGGTTACGCTCTTTAAAGCTACGAGTGAGATTTATTATTACCATTTTTTTTTTTTGTTTCCCGAAGGGAGTCCAGTTCTGCCTGTATGCTTTTGAAGTTTTAAGTTCATACCGTTTAGTTGTCATTATTGCCTTGTCCAGGTGAAAACAGTTCGGAGATTGTTGCGCGGTTAAAAAGAGACTTGCTTCCTACATTGTTGAATGGCGTTATGTACTGGCCCGTATGCGATTTTATCACATTCAGATTCATCCCTGTTCATTTACAGGTAAACATTCTGGGTTTTTTGCTTTCTTTTGGTCACAAGGAATTGAGGGTGAGGGAGAGTTCTTTGAGTTAGTGCTTGGCGGTAGGTTTTGCCTTTTGAAAGAAGAGGATCAAATTTGAAAAGTATGGTCAAAGTACGTCCTTCATATTTTAGACAATCTGGTTTTTTGTTTACTTATATAACCATGTGGTGCTTTGGTTTTGACAGCCGTTGGTGAGCAATTCATTTTCATATCTGTGGACGGTTTATATGACATACATGGCAAGCCGGGAGAAGGCAAGCACAACACCAGCTACTACTAGTTGACCAAATGGAGCATTTGTCCATAGCCTGGATGGTCCCTGGTGGGTATTGCTCATATTTTCTATTAAAGACTTACGCTGCGCTCTTGGAGGAAATGCCAAAGCCTAAAAAAGCATTACGAACTTGTGTTCCTCTCTGCTTCACTTATAAAACGGTTGGGCTGACAAATCATTTTCTTGCTAACTTTCAAAATTGTAGTACACTTTCTGCATTCGTATTCTCATGGATGTCAATAGTCTTCTGTAAGTAACGCAATTGGTTTGAATTCGATGATGACGCTTTTAAATAGTACATTGTAACGAACCATAAATGCTTCTTTAGTCATTTTCCCGCGCAGGTTACCTTTGATTATGTTCTGGAAATGTTTTCCATTTTTAGAGGCCCGCTGTGTTACTTACAAATTTTATGTACTTTTTGGCATACCGAGCGCTAATAAAACAGGCTGGTGGACATGCAATATAATGGGAATCGTCCACAATACCTATTGGCGGATAAGATTGCAGCGAAATAGGTGCAATCCGTGCAATTACTAATATTATTAAAATAAAAAAATTGAAATATACACCGGATCGTCTAAAAGCTTGTTTGATAAGTATGGTTAAAACTAACTTTTCGATTAAAGAATAGTGCAAAACTCTTGCATGCTACAGTAAAAAAACGAAAAATTATTATAATATAAAACACTCACGTATATTTTAAACCAAAAAATTGGTTTTAATTATGCTTGTTAAATATCCTATAAATATATTTTTTTCCTGCCGATAAGATCCAGTTGCATCATAGGGGATTGCAAAACAGAGCTCCTCTGTGACTTCGCTGGCAACCCTGCTACCACTTAAGGAAGACTTCAATTGAAGTTCATTGTGAATCTTCCAGTTCCTATCATGAGATTTATGGACACTTGCTAACGATAAAAAGTATCAAGAATTTTTTTTTTTCAAAAACAAACAAATCTTTGTATATAGTTTGATTCACTGTTGGTTATATTTCTCTTTATCGAGAAATCAAAGAAGCTACACGAATTTTTCCAGCATGCTTATATAGTCTTCAAGGCAAGTAGTACAGTGAATTAGTGTGAATCCGAGCCCTCACTGTCAACTAGGACCATAATTTCCGTATTTCTACACAAACCAAGATTAAGAAACTCAAACACATCATCAAACCGGAACACGGTGGTGCTTAAGGCAGAATGAGCCGATCTAGTATTTTGCAAAAAAAGTAACAGATGAGACTGCCATTAAAAAGACTTGTTTGTAGATTAAGAAATCACTTCAGAATAACATATACGTCACACTTCATAGATCAAGTAAAGACTTTGCTCCGGCAGGCCAATACGACACCCATTTCATAGTAATAAATTATCATTTGACAATACCTTCCAAGGGATGGCTACTCCAATACGTTGAACAAGAAGGTTTAATTTTGGATAAACACCATCACTAAGGAAATATACAAAGTACAAAAATTACACGTTCTACTGCAAAGTACACAGTATTATAACAAGATGTTAAAATGTAGAGAAATTTCAACATTCTATTGAGACAAATTCCACTGCAAAGTACACAGCATTATAACAAGATGTTAAATAAAAAATTTCAAAATCCTAGCAAGTCGTGCTACTGCCATATAACAGGAGGGGGGAAAAAAAGGAACCCAACATACTATACACTAGAAACATAACAAACCTATTTATATTCACTTTAATCTGATTAAGCCCCAAAGATAACAGTTCTTAGATGCAAATTTATTGACTGGTCGCTACATTTGACTTCGTGAAACCCACAAACAGATAACCATTGCGGTCGTGTCAACCTCGCCTTTTCAAGTACAAGAAGGCCGTTAACATAATATAAGAACCAAGAAATTAAGGAAATAGGAACAAGGGCCAGCACAAATACCTACTTCCTATATATTGTATCTGTCTGTGGATACATGTCTGTGTGCGCACGCACATGCATGTAAGGATGTAAGTTCCAAGATGACCGCTTGATATGATCTCAGTACATTCCTTGTAAATGAAGTAAGAATAATGTACATTTGCGCACCAAGGGAAACTAAAGTATTCCTTCCCAAGTTCCAAGAGACCCTGCTTTAAGTCTTCTAAAACTGATAAAAACTTTACTGTTGTGATACGTCAAACTATTTTAATGGAAAAGCTGCATTCAAACTCATGTTAGCTCAAGCAAAAAGAGACTTGAATTAAGATGCCATTTAAATAGTGAGAAGCAAAAACGATCAAGAGACTGGTTTCAATGTCTGTTGCTGTATTCAAAGTGAAAAAATCTAACGCCTAAGAAATATTTAAAGTATCTTGTAATTTGGAAAGCAAAAACAATCAAGAGACTGGTTTCAAAAAGTATTGATCGAGGCAGTTGTGTGAAGTAATTTAGTAAGGGACACAATTTTCCAAAATTTGTAGGTTAGACCATACCTAAAGAAAACAAAGACCCTCCTTGGACTTGTTCAATATGAAGAACATTTTCACTTCCAAAGGCTGATTCCTAGTCATTTATAATCATTGCCAATAAATTTGTCATTCCGGATAACGGTGCAAACTTTTTTTTTTAATTCACACACATATATGACGATGGATTACTGAAGCGACTGGCCATTCAAAACAATTATTGGTGCTTAACTACATACACAATTCCGTGCAATGGGCAAAAGGGGGCAGAGAAAAGACAATAATAATAATTCAAGAATTGTAAGAAGCTCTTCAAACAGTAATGTCATATAATGTATCGAGGAGTTTACAAAGAGATGTATAAACATGCCCCCTCCACAAGAAATATCAAGCCCATATCTAGATGCAACCTAATGAAACTAATCCAAAACTTCCCACAGAAATTGACTAATTATTCCCTTGATAATAACTGTGACACTGTAACTGGCAGAGATCAATAATCATTTGAGGTTAAAGAATTGATTCAAAATACTGAACCATTGACTACCAGTAATCTTTATGCATGTTGCATGATTTGACCAACTGCGGAGTTCCTGCACAATGTGTGAGGTTTTGCTCACTCTTCAAAAGCACGTAAGCCAATCTTCTCAAGCTGGACGGCCCAATCTTCTCCAAGTATATGGGGATTCAACTGCATTGCTGTATGAAAATCCAGCATGGATACACAGGTAGATTTTGTTGGATTTTGTGCAAATCTCCCTGGCAGTGTCCCATTCAAACCACGTATAAACTGGCCATTTAGTTGTTTTAAGTGCCCATTTCCACACCTTGATCCGGCTAAGCCCATACATGGCTCAATTAGTCTTTTTAAATACGCATCCAGCCCATTATTCAACAGGTTAATGCAGTCCACAGAAATATTAATCCCTTCCATCTCCAACTTCCGCTTCACACGACTTCTTAGCGATCTTGTATCGGGCAGTTCACCACTATTTTGACAGGTCTCTGTCCAGTAATTATTACCTATAGATATATTACAGTGGGCTTTACGAGCCCCACCCAGATTCATTGATATACCAAGAGGAGCCGTAACTGGACTTCTACTTTGTACACCAGGGCTTCCTGCAGCCTGTTCGACTTCTTCCCCGTCTTCTACAGACGCAACTTCAAGTGGAGGTCTGCTGCCAAGAGAAAGCAATTCCGTAGCACTTTGCTGCTCTTGCACCTTTGAAAGCAATTCCTCACACGTAACACTTTGAGGCTTTCCATACGGTCCCAAAGGACTTGGGCGGTCTCGCAGCTTACGATCTCGATTGACTGGAGACCTACCCTTACGAGGTGAAGAAGGAAAGGCATCCCCATAAAGAGATTGCAAATAATTCTTTTGACACCCATTGGCAGTCTTCACATTGAGGTTGCTCCCAACTTTCCTGATACCCTTTGTTGGTGGAACTTTAGAAAGGCACGCATTCTTCACAATTGATCTAATAAGCTGGTTATGAAGAGGGACATTTTCCTTCCCAATGGTCCGAATGCAAAACTTATTGAATTCACACTTACTAAGCTTAAAGCTAAATAATCTTCTGAGGTGATCAAAGTATCTCTCAGCTCTCTGAAGCCCAATCTTCCGGACCATCAGAACTTTCAGCTCTAAAGTATCGATTCGGGAGTAACTTTGATCAAGAGACATTTTTGTACCCTCGAATTCACCAAAACAAAATCTTCATCAAAATCTTCGATCCTCCAGCAAAACCCAGATGACAAACAAACCAAGGGATCTCCAAACCCAAACCTGAAACCCTAATTTTCCAAGAGTGTCTTATCTGTGCATTCACCAAAAATTGCATCAGAACATGACCTTCCAAGTTTATTAAATCAAAACTAACAAAAACCCATTTGATAATTCAGTTCCAAACCCACTTACAACACCCTAAAAATCATTACGAAAATGAAAAAATAGATTAATTTAGGAACTGAATGCTTTTTACCCGGAAAGAATTTATCTTCTTACAACTAAAGATCATAACTTTACAAAATTATGCAATCAGGAAAACATAATTTGAGAAGGAAAAAAAAAGACTAAATCCGATCAATTTTAGCCGCGGAAACACAAAATTAACACAAACCCATTTCGTACTTCGACGAGAAATCAAGCCCCAAAGGACCAATTTAAGCTAGGGAAGAACCTGTCGTACCTACGAAGACGCGGCCAAGGTTGCGAATTGACTCCGAATTTCGAGTGTCTTTGTTGCCCTTTTTTCCCCGATGACGTTTGTATGTCTCTGTTTTTATGCCATTTATGAGGTAACAGACACATACCAAACAGAGTCTTAAGATTTATTGCCTTTCGAACATTCTTTTGTGGAACGCACGTGACCCTTTTATGGGTTTGTGGTGTGAGACTTCAAGGGCTCGTTTGGTTGGTCTTCATATTAAGTTATTTAGCCGTCTTTCACAAACGCAAAAAAGCCAAGGAAGAGAAAGAAAGGTAAAAGACTAGTTTTTTTTTTTTTAAATGCCCCACATTAACCTTGTAACACAGTTTGTTGAGGGTTTTGGTTCCCTAGCTGTAGCCTGGTTGGTCCCTCGAACGTATTGCCTAGAGGGCTCCTACTCAGGGAGAGACTCAGTTGGGATTTGCCTCCCGCGGGGGAGCGCATTCCTTGGAATTTGAACATGTAACCACTCGTATAAGAGGGACTTCTTAGGTGTATCTCAGGTACCAATCCAACTGGTATGAGTGGTGACAGGTTCAAATCCCAAGAAACACGCTCCACCTACGGAAGGCAAATCCCAGCTGAGTCTCTCCCCGAGCAGAGGCTTTTTGGGCAATACATTCGATGAACTCACCAGGCTCCGATGGGGGAACCATAACTCTCAACATAGTTATTTCGCAATCAAACGACCACCAGGTCCACAAACACAGAACGACCATTTTATGCAATTAGGGTTGCAATTTGTCATTTGGGTTCGATTTAATTTTACAAGAAAATTTTCATTGAATTGAATTTTTAGTTGAAGGAATCGTTTAGACGGTTAAGTCCATTAGGTTGCGGACAAAATCCATAAGGTGGATTTTTGGGCTCACGTTTAAGCGAAATTACAAAACTATCCCCATCCACTCCAACTCTATGAATTTATTCAGGAAATAATGGTTGTGCAATTTTTTCCATGTCCCTTGTTACGCTCTGTCTCAATGTTTGCCACGAGTTGAAGGGCCAGATTTGGAGGAGGTTGGGCCAAACTGACGATGCTCATCACCATGACAGTGTCTTAGTCTACCTTCTTTCATTAGTAAGAATAAGAGGAATACTTTGATTGGATAACGTTTGTGGCATCATGGGTTTTTTATTTTTTATTTTTTTCCAGAGGGGGGATGTTGAAGTTCTTATTAAAGTTGTGGCACAAGCCACAGCTACATACATATACTGTGAGCGTTTTAACCTCCCGGTAGAATTGTGCTATGATCTCTAAGCCCTATTTACCCCGAAGAGAATAGAAAGATCCATTGGATATGGTGGGAGAAAATGTGTAAGCCCAAAAAAGCTGGAGATCTTGGGTTTAGAGATAGTAGACTGTTCAACCAAGCTTTGCGTAGGGGTGGCATCTCATTCAATATCCGAAGTCCCTTGTTGGCCACGTTCTTAAGGCGAAATACTTTCCCTCGACATCTTTTATAGAGGCAGATATGGGTCATAATATTTTCTACACTTGGCGGAGTATTCTATGGGGGAGAGGGTTGTTCAAGAATGGAGTGCGCTGGAGGATGGGAACGGCCGGAGGATCTCTGTCTTCTTTTTCCTGTGGATTCCTGGGCCTGGTTCCTTTAAGCCTATTGCCATTCCTTCTGACACTAATTTAGATTGTAAGGTGGTAGACTTGGTGTGTAATAGATGGGATAGTGAGAAACTTAGGAGGGTTTTACGGCCCTACTGACGTTGAACAGTTTTAAGCATTCCTATTGGCAGCAGTGCTATGGAGGATTTTTTTTGGTTTGGCACTACAACATTTTTTGAAATCCAAACAGAAGAGTCAGTCTGTCTTAAAAACTAAACATGACTTCCTCTCATTCATCTGAAAAAATCAAAACCATTTGTGTCTTCTGTGGTTTGAGTTCTGGTAAAGACAGAGTCTACTTGATGCTGCAGAACTTTTAGGACAAATCTTAACATGTAGAAAGATTAACCTGATTAATGGGGAGGTAGCATAATGTTAATGGAGAATGTAGCAATAATAGCTCATTCTATGGGTAGCTCAGTCATAAGGATTATCACTCATCTCCTAAATGAGGGGAGGGGAACTTCTGTGGGAAAACTACAGGTAAGAAGGTGAGTTTTGGACATCCCTTAGGCGTCATGAAAATATGATTCATAACTCTAACGCTTTTATAGCATCACCTAGTGGTTTAGACATCCTGGAAGAGTTATTTGTAGTTTCTAGCAAGAGTCTATTATGTATTCACTCCAAACCCGTAAGTCTTTTGATTGTAAATAGTTTTTATGATGGTGTTTTAAAGTTTTTGGATTATACTGTAGAACAAAACTTTATTGTAGAATCAGAAAGACAAATCTTTATTACCGTTTCAACAGCTGAAGAGTTGCTTAACAAAATGTAAGTCATTCATATGAAGTCCGACACTGCAACCTTCAAGCTTGATTGGAAGAAAGAAAGCAAGAAATAGCTATTGGATTTGAACCTCTATTTGTAATCTTTTGGTTTTACCCATAGCATGTTCGCCTGCATTTCTTGTGTCCTGAATAACCGCTTTCATTCACATCCTATATTTTCTATGACATGTTGTTGTCAAAACTTTTAGATTCATTGACTCTAGTGTTGAGATGGCTAATATTACAGAATAACTAGTACTTTTCGAAACACATCTCGTTAAAAGTCCAATCTTTTATTTATCAATGCCTCTGTATTCTCCATGCATGCATGAGTAGGATAGCTGATTATACATAATATTTTATACTCTCGAAACGTATCTACATCATGTCCATAATATGTTGCATTTATGTTAATGTTTTGTAAGAATGCTTCCTAAGAAAAAAAACAGAAAAAAAGGAAAAAAATATTATGTTATTTGCTTTGAGTGTTTGTATTTTGAGAGAGAATAAAAGTTTGTCTATAATTTTGAGTTCTTTCTAAACTTTTTGTATAATATTTTAATATGTGTTTTTAATATAAATATTTGTGTTGTGATTCTATTATTATTATTATTATTATTATTATTATTATTTTAATTTATTTTAGTTGGGATTGTGATAAAAAAAAATGTTTCTCCAGTAATATTCCTAATCTAATTATAAACCACAGTTTAAAAATAGTAGAGGACTAAAATACGGTATCATCAACGTGTGGACTTCTCTGACTATATTCTAAGGCTACAATACAAAGTTAAAAATGCTCACGAGTCAATAGTTTTCTTGGTATTATTATTTATGAATAGATTCCACCTTAATGGTTTAATTTTATTTAATTTAATTTTTAATTATTTTCAATAGTTATGGTCTGATTTTTTAGATGTGACAAGTTGCGAGATATGTTATGAATCTCAACAAACTATCCAAACTGTTTATGAGCAGATTAGTTTGATTTAGTTTGTGTAAAAATATTAATCTATCTAAAAATAAAATTTATTTTTGGTTTGGTTGATGATTTGTTGAAAAAAATTGCTCAAACTAAATTATCACGTGTTGATTGAGTTACACTAATTTTTCTTTTTGCCCAGATGTAGCGTTGACATGACTTACGGGCTAAAATTTAATATACCTGCACATTTGAGAAAAATAATCCTTGAGATTTCAATTTACGGTAGTATTTTTCGGGTGATCAATGCTATCTTGAACTGACTAAAAACTATTGGATCATCTATTTCAATATGACAAATAATTTCCTTTAAAAAAAGCTTATTGCCTCCAATCTTTGACATGACAAAGCAAACTTGGCACTTAACCAATGCTTGAAGTTAACTAAAATTTTAAAGAGTAATTGGAAACCGAGTTAAAACGAGAATACGAGAGCTTTATAATTGTAATAATTTAAGCTATGGTATTGGAAGTTGATTCCCAACATACTCTTAGCATCCTCTGCTACGCAACCTTCTTCGTTAACTGAGGAGTGAGGACTTAGAAAAAATAAAATCTTGAGGAGTGAGGACATTTATAGTTTGCAGTATCTAGTTCTGTAATTCGGGGCCAATCGTAAATTCGCCTTAAAATTGACTAAAGGCCCCTTTTCAAGACCCCCAAAAAAAAAAAAAAATGAATTACAGTCCCTAACCTTTAAAAACAAAAGTACACATTAGGGTGTTTGACGTAGGATGGTTTACACTACTAACTCAGTTATGAACAATGTAAAGCTCCTACAGTAAACAGAAAAAAATTACTATAGTGTAAAACTCTCATATGTTATATTAAAAACAATTCAAACAATAGTTCCCACCACCATGTCAAACACCCTATAAGTTTCTTAGGTATATAAGATATGTTTTCAATATTATGAAGTTTCCATGAGCTTGTCAAAGGTGGACTAAGCTTAGCAGCAAAAAATGAAATAAAATAAAATCATCTTTCATATGCATGATAGGGCTTAGAAAGCTCTCTTGCATACGTGGTAGCTATCCCAGAGTGTGAAGGGACAACACTTTTTACAGTCAACCATGCTACTGAACTATATTGAAAAACAGTGATCTCCAAAGATCTTGCTCATTGAAACTATGCAAGAACGTGAATTTTCTAAAATTTGGTTTTGCATTTTCTTTTTCTTGCATGGATTCAGTTTTCATGTTCTTCAGCCTGATCTCAAAGAATGCTGGTGTTTTAAACCTTCTTTTGTGCAATTCTTCTGACTTTAAGATGTGTAAAGCAATTGTTGTAGCCGGAAAAAATAGAACCAAATCATGACCCCCTTTAGCAAGGTCTTTCCATATCCTGCTCTCTAGGCCTTTTCTGCTATTTTTCTTTCTTTTTCAGTCTGTTTTGCTCATTAAGAAGAAAGTACTAGGAAAAAATTGTTCGTTAAATGAGATAATGCAAAGAGAGATGTTTAAAACTTTGTACTATGCGTCTGTCAACATAATAATCATATAGTTCTTGTATTCAGATTGCTGGGTTTTCTACTCTAGTCTTTGCAAATTCCACATGTAAAAAAGAAATATGGCGATGAACAAGCCAGAGAACTAATAGTATGCTTCTCCATAGTGATGAACCTGTGAATATGGAGAAATTGCCATCAATATGGTTATAATTCAATAGTAAAAAAGAACGGTGCTACTCGACTTTCAGGACCCCTTCTAACCAGATTTCGGAGGATTCTTCTTCCGTCTTAGCATATAAGTCCGAGAGAAGGCCCATCGAAGCTTCGTCCGCAGCTTCTTGTTGTTGTTGTGACACATCTGGAAGGCCTTCCAGATAGATATTTGGAGGTACAACAGGATGCTGAGAATAAAACCGCATCAAGTTCCTATCCTTCACAAAACCTAAAATGGGGTAAAGAAAAAGCCCCAAAATGATGACTACACCGCTCACAAAGAATGTCCTCAAAGAAGCCAAACACATAACAAGAACAAGCAAGAATGCAGGAGGCACGCAAAGCATGATTGCCCCAAATGTTTGGAAGGGCACTTTGTAAGGTCTGTGCAAGTCTGGCTTCTTGATTCTCAGTTTTATAAAAGCTGCAAACTCGAGTAGCATTCCAATAGAGTATAAAAAGTTTAGAAATTCCAAGATCTCCTGAAAGCTCATCCATGACAAGAAGATGACTCCAGTGGCAGAAAACAAAATGCTAATGGTGGGTGTCCCATACTTTGACCTACAAGATTGATTTAAATTCAGCAACTCTGTAAGTGTTGATATCATATATTGAGCTCTCTCATTCAGAAGAATTTCAATGGTTCGTTAGATAACTTTCTTTTTCAATAAAAAGGTAAATTCATGTTTAGTCCAAGAACCATAACTGAATCTCATTTTGCTCCACTGGCATTTGAAACGTCTAAAAACAAGTCCCAAAACTACCGAGTTCTCCCAAACTGGTCCTCCTATGCATGTAATTTTTCAATATCTCGACAGAAAAAGACATGACTCTCTTTTTAATAGTTGTGCCCTGACATGTAAAATTGCAAATTAACATTTATTGAACTGCACGTCGTCCTCTTGTGCCTTTTATGTCGAGGTTTTAACAATCCAAAATACGGAAAAACAAATTTAGAACAATTTGATAGATTGAGAATTCATTCTGAGACGTTTTAGAAATCATAGATCACAATTAAATTTGTCTTATAGTTCAGGAACAAAAACTAGCACCTAATGAAACAAAGTGAAATGAGCGCTTAAAAAAAGGCCCTAACAGAACTTTAAAGCTTCAAGTACTCAAACTATATATAATCTGCTGAACTGCGTGGCTAAGACCAATACCAGAGTTCTGGTTTATTCAACCTTAAAATGAAAATCCCAGCATATGTTATTGAATGATGTCCAACGTTTCCTTGAAATTCCTTCCATTTAGATCACCATTTCCAACCCAGAAGGAAACAAACAAAGGTTTTATGTGATTAAAAAAGAAGCAGCAATAATAAAAATTACCTTGAAGCAAATATAGCAGGAAGCATTCCCATCTCACTCATCCCCAGAAGCTGAAAAGCATCACCACTCATTTCTGCCTCAAACAGCCCCATGTTAGACATAGCAGCAGCAGCTTGAATCCACCACTTGAGCCAAAAACCACCAATCAACAGCCCCACTTCTGCAAAGTACCCATCGCTCCACTCACCATAATTGGCTCCTAGAGCTCCCGTCCCAGCAAGAAGCGGGATCAAATACGAAGAAACCACCAAGATCACAGCCCCAAAGAGCGCCTTCGGGAACGTTTTGCTCGGATTTTCAACCTCCCCTGCTAGAGTACTTGCCTTATCCCAATAGTTCAGATTCCAAAACATACTATTGAAGTACCCTCTCCAGTCCACTTTCTTGAAGTCCACCTCAAGCCACTGCTTAGGACGTATTCTAGGAATCGAAAGAACACCCATCACAGCAAACGGGAAAAGAGAGAAGATGGCAAGCAGAACAGCTGAAAACCCCACAATATGCAGGCCTCGGTAGTTCAAGTAAGTCAATGAGAATGTAAGCCCCAAAAGAGCTGGAATTCGAGCTACTAGTCGGTTAAAGATCGGCACCGAGTGCTTAAGGTAATCGAGGAACAAAACAGGATAAAGGGCATTGTCCATAGCCCCACTAAACCATTTCCAAAACCCTTCTTGGAATCCCCAAAATGGACCAAATGCCGATGATATCCAAAGCACATACCCTCCATTTTCAGGGAAGCTTGTAGCTAGCTCAGCTGTTACCAGAGCTTCAGGGATGCTCCAAATGAAAGGAAATATCAAGAAACCAAGCAAAGACAAAAGAGGACCACCACCAGCCTTGACTGAATCCTCTATTCCAAAGGGACCCCCAGAGACATCATAGAATATCAAAGCAATAAGAGGAAGAAGAGTAAGTTTTGGGTTTTTCTTGACAACAGAAATATTCTCTTCAGTAATCGTCATTCCCTACTCACCAAATCTGAAGGGAAAGGAGGGACTAATTAGATGATTGGACTCAAAACTTGATGTTACAAGCAGTTCAACGAATTTGCTGAAGTGGGTTTTGCCAAAACAAGATGATTCTTTCTGAGAAAAAAGTTTCGTACCCGTTTGGAGGATTGACCAAAGTGAGAGCTTTTGTGATCTTTTTAATTAAATTTTGTGACTCTTATTTGGAGCTTTTCTACAACGCAGTTCAAATCCCACACCTGGGAAGAATTGCCAAGTCCGGATTTTTTTAGGGAGTGGGGAAGTTCATCTCTTGAGGAAGGAGAAGTCAAAAGTTTGACATTGCGGATAGAAGTTAGTGTTTGCACGTCACCGCACGTAAATGAATGCCTCGAAAATTCGAAGAATACGGCGATTGGGTTCAATTTAAGTTAGTATAATTTAAATTAAAATTTTAGTTAGTAATTTAAATTGTTATTTAAATTGATGTTTGAATGTGTATTTAAATTTTAATTTTAGTATAAAATAAAATTAAATTTATGTTTAAAGATATAATGAAAACAATTTTTGATTTGTCAACAAATCTAATAAAATTTTAATATTTATGATCTTGAAAAATATGCAATATAGATCTTAATTTATTTTTCTATTTACTAAGAACACAATAAAAAAAATCATCTCAATTAATAATAAATGAAAAAGTTATGATTTTTTTTCTTAAAATTAGAGAGAGAATTTTAGTTTTTTACTGTAGCAGAAATATCCGAATATCAAAAGTTTAAGGGAGTTAGAATTCTAAAAACTTAGATTCTTGATACTCAAATGATTCAAATTTTAAGAAAAACAAACATATATTTAAAATTCTTAATACGTAAATTTAAATTTAAGTCTAAATAATGTAAAGAGTTCTCAAAATAAACCGACTTTAAATGTTGTTGCTATTGCCTTGAATTGAGTGTGAGATAATGAATCCCATGTAACATCATTAATGTCCCCATTTTTGGCTATTATTTGTTAGGATCTTGTACTTGGTGAATTATGAGAAAAAATAATGTCCTGAATCACAATCAATTTTGGGAATATAATATCTAATTCTTTTTTTTTTTTTTTTTTGAAAAGATGTGCTGGGGTAGTTCACACATTTTTTTGACTTTAACTAATTATCATACAATTTTTTTTTAATGTGACGTGACTATGATGCGAAGTGGTATGTTTCATAACTTGCGACAAAATTTCTCTTTTTCCTTTCTATCAAAATATTTATTTCTTTTTCAGATTTATTGTCACTCAAAGGTTGTACCAAAAAAATCTCGTGATTTAATTGATCCACTCAAGTCTAACCCATTTAAAATTTACCAAAAGTGATGGATTCACAAAAGACATAACCTTAAAGCCAAGTTAATCCGCTCATTCTAAAATTTTAGGAGAAATTTCATCAATGTTATTTTTGAAACTTTTTTTTCATATACGCCACATATGTTTAGAGTGTAACACGACTTAATTCTGGAAAAAAAAAAAAAAAAGATAATGTGACATAACTTAGATATGTAATATGAGCGATAATGTGGCTCAACTTTTTTTTAAGTGTAACACGTATAAACAAATTTTTAAAAGTGTGACGTAACATGTAATTTTCTCAAAATTTTTGTTTAGGGGAATTCTTCATGATGAGAAGACCAGATGAAATCTAGACCCCTTTTGAACCGAATAGGCCTAGAAAGCCAATCTAAGGGGTAGGCCATGAAGGCCACTGAACGACCGAGCTTAGGCCAAGCACCAAACAGCTGAAAGAGGCCAAGTATTAAACAACCAACCTTAGGCAGGGTATTGAATGGTCGACCATAGGCCGAGCACCAAATAGACAACCTTATGTTGGGTACTGAGCGTCCTACCTTAGGCCAAGCATAGAATAGCCGATCTTAGGCCAAGCACCAAATGGTTGAAGAGGCCAAGTACCAAACAATTGACCTTAGGCTGGACATCAAGCAGCTAACTTGAAGCCGAGCACCAAACGGCCGAAGAGGCCAAGTACCAAATGGCCAACTTTAGGCCGAATATTGAACGGCCAACCTTCGACTAAGCACCAAACAGCCAAAGAGGCCAAGTATCAAACAACTGACTTTAGGCCTAGCACCAAATGGCCGAAGAGGATAAGTACCAAAAGGCCGACCTTAGGTTGGGTAGCGAGTGGCCGCTCGAGATGAAAAAAAAAGGGAAGATATAGGATGAAGCAAGGATTCCAAATAAGAATAATAAAGTATTTGAAAGAGGCACGTTAAAAAAAAACACACATATTGCTAAGAAGCATTTGGGGACAATTACAAAAATAAATAAAGTGTTTGGGAAATGTGGTTAGAACTAAAACCTTTGAAGTAAAAATTGTAGCATGTGAAAGCTTATATTATAGCTTATTTTTTTCCTTATAACATATGATATATTTACATTGAAATAATTAAAAGTTTTGGTTATCAATGATTTTACCGAACTCCCACAAAAAAAAAAAGAAAAGAAAAGAAAAGAAAAAAGTGCAAGGAAAAAAAAAGAGAAAAAATTTTAAAAAAAAGGGAAAAATGGAAGACCAATAAGTGGCCTAGTTACAAGCATGGACCAAATAGAACTTACTTCTTTAATATACGAGTCTTCGCACATGTGTGTACTTTTTTGGCTTTCTTCTTTTTTTTTTTTTTTTTTGTATTAATCTTTCTCAATTGTTTTAATGCTACACAATTAATTAGTAACATTAACTTGTCTGCTTTTTTCACACATGAAGCCCAAAAAATGGAATCATTACAACTACTGCTTGATGTCCAAACTGCTGCTTATCGATGCAACAATTTTTTCCCCTTTTTTCTAGAGAAACGAAAGCTAAAAAAACAAAAGTAGAAAAAGGCAACTAATAGAGTGTTTGAAACGGTTGTGGGAATTGTTGGTTATAATTATTTTTATTGTAATATGTAAGAGTTTTATATTGTAGTAATTTTTTTATTATTACTGTAACATATGAAAATTTTATACTATTTATAATTAAATTTGTGGTGAAAACTAATTTCCACCGCTTACGGAAACAACAAGTAAGTAAACTAAGACATAGTTAAAAAAAACTACTTTAGAGGCTATACGTGGCAGTTAGAGAAAAGAGTTTATGTATAAAAGATATACACACACACATATACGTATGTGTATGTGTAGGATTTCACTTCGATCCTAATCGGAAGCTTCCTCCACTTTTTTAAGGGTAGTTAGAGCCCATGATCTTGTTTGTTTAGGCAAAAGCTATCCTAGGTGGCTTGATTAGCCTTTAATTTTTTTGATATTAACTGTGCAACCTGTTATCACTCACGGACAGTAGGGGTTGACTTTGAGAAGGCGTAATTGTATATCTATTTATTGGGCATTGTTGTCATTTTATCTGTACGAAGCAGTACGTAGAAACAACAACTTAAATATGGTGAAATGTAACACTATTTGCAACTATATCTAACTTTTGTTAATCCCATATAAATAATTATATTTAATTCCGAACATTTTTCTTAGACTGTAGATTTGTTAATAACGTTGTGAATTGTTGTTAAAATGCATTACATAACACATCAATTGCAATGTTCCATAAGCACGGTTTAAGCCAACAGATATTGGTATCTTCTGACCTTCCTCTGCGTCAGGTGCTAATGCAATCCAGTAAAGCCCCTTCTTTTTTTTTTTTTTTGTATATTTGTTTTATTTTTCTTTTTAAGTGCTTTTTAATAATCTCAATATTCCATGGAAATTACAGTCTCATCAGTTGTTATTTGTTTCGCTTTAGTTTTTTGTGTAGATTACCATGTTGTGCGGTTTTGGAATTCTTATTTCTAGAGGTTTGATATCTGTTTAAGAAGTACCATATTGGAATTAGCATAGGTGATGGTGACAAGGAAGTCCAACCTGGAGACTTCTTTAGCAACAGGTTGGTGGTTTGAGTATCGTCGTATGCAAAAGTCTATCTTAACTAATGTGGACTATGTGCTGGACAAACTCTATGAACCCTGACTTATTACCTGATGAAGTTTTAAGGATAAGATCATTGCCATCCCATCTGTAGTACCAATAAATTCCTAAAGTGGTATTGGAAGACACCAATTATCCCTTTGTCATGAGAAAAAAAGAGATATATTGGAATTTATTTTGTTAACAGACTACTATGTTGAAAAGTTAGTGTATTTTAATTTCTAGATATTTTGATACTTTAAATGAATCTTTACAAGGGACCAGATGTTTCTTTTCTTTTCTTTTCTTTTTTATGTTCTCGTCCTTAAGCTACTAATTCTTATTAGTGATTTATTCATAATTATGTTTTTTAATCAGTATTCATGAATGGATAATTAAATAATATTTACATTGTAGCTGTAGGTGTTATTAATTTTTTCGTTTGACCATAAATATTCACCTATAAAGGTTAACCGGTTACGGCCAATTCCAAGTCAATTGTCATGCCCCTCACCTTTAGGACAAACTTTACCATCAAAACACATCTGAACAGCTGAAAACATTTGGCGGGAACAGTATGTATGTCTGTATAATTACTAAGAAGCATTTTGAGACAATTAAAGGAAAGTATACAAATAAAAAAAATAAAAAAAGAGGAGGAAAAAGTGTAGGGAAAAAAAGTGGGGGAAACTTTTTTTTTTTTTAAAAAAAAAGGAGAAAAAGGAGGAGACCAAAACATGGCCTCCTTACAAATATGGAGCAATTGAGACTTGCTCCTTGCATGTAAAAAAAAAAAAAATCTTTTAGCAGGCAAATAAACATAAAATTTATTAGGCAGTACACATGAAAAAACAATAGTAGAGGGAAGCCACTTGGAAAAAAATAGAGAAGAAAAATGATAAAATGAGAACTCCAAATAAGGGAAATAAGGTATTCTGAAGAAGTATATTGTAAAAAATAAATGCATAAATAAATCATTAGGGAAGATTTTGAAAAAGGAAAATACAAATTGATAAGGAGCATTTGGGTACCATTAAAAAACGTAGATAGACCAAAAAAGGAAAAAACTGCGAAAAAAAAAGGAGGAAAAGTTTCTTTAAAGAAAGGAAAAAGAGGAAACAAACACGCGACCTACTCATAAAACGTGGACTAAATGAGACTTGCTCCTTGCATGTAAAAATAAATAAAAAAAAAATTATTAAGGAAGATCTTGAAAAGAAAATGAAATTGTTAAGGAGCATTTGGGGTCAATTAAAAAAAGTAAATAGGAAAAAATAAAAGTGCAAGAAAATAAGAGGAGGAGGAAGAAAAAAGAGGAGATCAACATGTGACCTACTTACAAGTACAGACCAAATAGGACTTGCTTCGTATAGATGTGTTAATACAGATTATGTTTTTGTTTTTGTTTATATGTACAACCCGTTTAGTTTGTTATTTTTGAATAGAAATTCCATTTTTTATGAGAAAAAATATTATATCAAAATGATTTAAACTGTAGTTCAAAGTGGTAAAACAAACCGCCTGTTAGTGTATTAATTTCTTTAAACACAAAAAAATACTTGCATCTTATTACCCTATGTAAAATACAAAAAAAAAAAAAAAAAACCGTTCAATTAAAAAAAAAAAAAAAAAAACTTACGTGCACCTTGTGATTGAACTCTCCTAAAATTAAGTAACTCCAAATGTGATCCTTGTCAACCTTAAACTCATTTAATCCAATAGTCTATATATTCAACCTGAAAAAACCTATAAGTAATCCAGCCCTTCACCACCCAAACTCACATACACCCTACCACCTACATAAGCAAAGACTATTGAATGGGTTTGTAATGCCTCAACCCCTGTGGGGCCTGTTTGGCGGGACCCCATATAAGTAGATGTTATACTCGTTACTTAGTGGCCTTCAAGAATTTCTTCGTGTCCTCGGCACTTGCACTCAACACCTCCATCCTTATAGTGTTGGTACCAATTGATTGGGCCAACCTATTAACAAGAGCAAAACATTAGAAAATTACACCCAATGACACAATTTCAATTCATAATGTAGCAAATAACACTTTTAAAAATATTGAAGTAAATAGCATTTTTAGAATCTTATACTCTTTTTAAATACTTGATTAATAACTCTCTTTTCACTCTTTTCTTTTTTGTTTTTTGTTATCTTGAAGCTGTTTGTGTATCTCTATACGTCATTCTATACAAAAATAATTTTTTTGGTCTAAGTAGGCTATTTACTAAATACTATTATATTTTGTTTATTTAGTTTCATTCCCAGTTAATAATAGACTAATTCCTTCTTTCTCCCCAAAACATTTTAGAAAGGTCAAACACCAGAATGGCCCTGTAAAGGAAAATTCTTTCAAGACTGTCCTAAAAAGCTCTTTTAAAAACTGATCCTTTAATTGAAAATGTAATTTATTAACAGTTCAAATTACCCTTCAATCTTTAGTTAGAAAAAAATGATTGATTAAAAATTCAAATTATCCTTCTTTTCTCACTCTCTCATAAAGTAGATTTCTCTAATTGCTAGCACAGGCTGTCAGAGTGGAGCTCGCCAAGTGCTAAGTGAAACTTGTCAGATTTGGGGACAAAACCCACCATGTGTCGTCATAGTACCCTCCACGTGTAGGGCGAAACCTGCTAGGTTTTAGAGAAGAAGCTAGCAGGTTTTAGAGCAGAATTTGGCAAATGAAAACTATCTCTCACATTGGCAGATGCTACTTGAAACCTGCTAAGTTTTGGGACGGAATCCGCCAGGTTGTGAAAAGGAATTTGGAAGGTTCCAAAGCGAAATTTGACAAATAAAAACTACCTCTTACATTGGTAGGTGCCAGAGTGGAACCCGCTGGGTGTTGAAGTGGAATCTAGCAAGTTTTGGAGTGCTGCATGCATTGTTGGAGTACAAAGGCACCATTATTGGAGCAAAACTATAGCCTTTACGAACCTTTCCTATAAATACCCCTTACTCCATCATTCAAAAAACAAATTAAGAGAGGCTTACACCTATTCATTTGTTAGGCCTTGTGCACCAAGGAATAAATACTTTAATAGCATTTATGACATTTTTAGTGAAATAAATAATAACGCAAATATTTCATGTATTAATAATGATTCTCATATTATTATCATATTAATGATCGTAAATTAGCAAACATGTTTGTTGATGCTTATCATGTTCCAGCGTCATACTAACACCACGTGCGGTAGCGTACGGTGCTCAGCTCTTCTCTGTTCACCTCTGCCTGGACTGATCGACCTACAACAAGAGAAGGGATGCCTCGGAGGCGAGTTGGTTAGTAAACAAGACAAAAGCTCTCTGATGCTCAAGGCAGGAGGTGCTCAGCAGAGGTTGGTAACAAGTTAGCTGGGAAGGAGCTTGCTTGCTTAAATACAATAAATGCATCCTATTTATAGGTTACCACCTGGACTGGGTGTTAGGTGGGTTTTGTCCATAACCCGAGTGTCACATCATGGCATATCAGGTGGTAAGTGACAAGTGTCGTGTCCCTTCGACGGTGGATGAGCTTACATCCGATGGTGAGTTATTTGCCATTTATTGGCCAGTGATAGCGAGTAGCAACCTACTTCAAAATGATGATATTTCCACCCGAGTTGACATTGAGTTCGAGGAGGCACCCTGGAGAGGTGCGGCCCGAAGGAGTCCTGAGGAGCACCTCGGACAATATATTAAGCGTAATCGAGGTTAGTATGAGCTCCTCGTACCTTTGCCGAGCTTGGTGGCCGACCACCCAGAGTTTGGCTCCTCGGCTGTGGCGCCGAGCTCACCCTCAACAATGTTATTTGTAACTATTAGAATCAAATATTGGAATTGAACATATATGAAGTTTAGATGTGGAAAAATCTAATTCAGAGATTAATAATCTAAATTATATATTTTTCACAAAGTTGGACACTTTACATATGACAAGACTGTAATGGGGATCTACGTCCAATTGAGGAGGGGTATATCATGGCCGTCAGAGTTGATTGACTCTGTGGTAGACATATTGGTATGGTAAACTTGGTGGTGGTTGTACATTGTACTGGACCTAAAATTAAATTGATTTAATAATAATTCCATTTAACTTAAATAAATTCTCTTTGATAATCATTTATATGTTATCTTAATCTTAAAGTGGATTCATAACTCTATGTTTGTAGCTTGTATTTTTTGATATGCCAAAGGCAAGGGTTACAAGGAAGGCTCTGTTGTCAGTCTGTTAAAGATACAACCTATATTCGATAAGAGCGTAATCTGTAGACATAGAATCCACAGTTCTTTAGCAAAGAATCAATGTTATCCTTTCAAAGGAATTATTCGGTTAGTGGAAAATATAACGAGACATCGGTCATCTGGAGACATATGGTAATCAGATGATATTCTTTGTGTATGTATTATAAAATGAATGAATTTTTTAATAGTGAAATAATGAAACTTTGAGATAAAATAATCAAAAGGTAAAACAGAACTAAGTTCTTCATCCAATTATAGATAACGTCTGGGGATACACAATATATGACATGTCATAGACAAGACTTATAATATAAGAGTCTTGTAATACCATATCTTTTCAAGAGTGTAGTTTTACGTCTATAGTAAAGTAACACTAAAGTTGATAATTAAACAAATAATTAATCAAGAATTAATTTATCTGTTATTGAAGCTTGATAATATATGTCCACCAAATTCTAATTTTAGCTCACTAATTCCTTTAAAATAAGATTGGATAAATAAAGTTTACAATAGTTAAGACAGAAGTATACATGAGTTGGGTTGTCAGGTATGATGGAATGCATGGCCCACAGTCCAAGGTTGGACTACTAGTGGGCGCAATGACACTAGGTTTGGCGCCTATGTATGTGCTTTATTGAAGAATTAATTATTTAATTAATTTTAAAAATAATTATTCAAATTGGTAATTGGAATTTTGGATAATTAATTCTTTAAATTTTGTATTTGAGTAATTAAATTTTAAAATCTATTTGAATTTAAACTATGCACAATGGATAATTATTTTCAATTATTTAAATTAGATTATTATTTTAAATAATGAAATTTTAATTTAAATTAGAATTATTTGCATTAAGTTATCCTGTATGATGCAAATAATCACAAATCCTTACATTGTGATTAATAGAATTTTGAAGATAATTCTACTAGTGGGTGGCACCAACATTAAGGGGAGGAGAGAGAAAATTCTCTTATTATCCTGATGGACTTCTGATTCCTCATACTACTTCTATAAATAGAGACATTGAGTCTTCATTTATTCACAAAAATGGTCTTTCTGTTAGAATATTAACAAAAAATTGGCAAATGATTATAAAATGATGCGTATTTTAATAATTCTAGTTATAAAAATAACCTTAAAATTTAAAACTATAATAAAAATAGTCTTTATTGATGATTAAAAATAAAAAAACACAATTGAAATCATTACATGTAACGCCCCTAAGTGGGGGTTAACAGTTTTTATTAAATAAAATGAAGATTAAAAAATAAATATAAATCATAAAAGTAATTCACCCGAGACTTAAATAAAGACTCTCAAATTAAAATAAAAACATAAACAAATAAATAAACCACAGTTTAATGTAGCACCTTAAATTTTAATAATATACAACTGTCATCATCATTTCAACCCTCAACAAATCTTAATACAGTCACAGTAAGTAACAATAGATGCTTACATTATCATGAAGATCATTCTTTGCATTTAAAGCCATCCCAAAGTAATATAGCTACTTAGCTTCTCCAACTATTTTTCTTGTAGCCACCTCACACTTAGTGAGTCCTGAAAAGATGAACATATCAAGGAATGAACGACAACATGCTCAGTAGGGAAAACCATTACTCACCTTAAGGTTTTATTCTTACCACATTAAACCTGCATGGTTAGTTAATTTACATCATATACCAGATTATGGGGTTTATTATGATCATATCTCGTGGATACCATAGTTAACCATTACCAAGTTTCACACTTATACATATATACAAATATTACAATTCATCATTATTCCTAGGTATCCACATTAAATAAAGTAACACTCTACTTATCGAAACCCAAATAGGCGAGCTTGGGCACCCTCTAAACATTCCGAGGGTATTCTGGTGAGGGGACATCAAGCCCCGAGTCCTCACCAAGTCGATTCCTGTACAGTGCGTTCTGGGACTTTCGACCCAAGGAAGCGTCATCACCTTCCCCCTATTTTACCTTTTAGGGTATTCGTGCCC